>PVKN010031507.1:0-12469 GCA_004027915.1 Capromys pilorides | reverse complement strand
AGTTGACAAGTGGAGTGAACATTTAAACTTCTAAAAATCTTCAGTAAAGGATACATAGCTATTGATCCTACTTCAGATGCCACACCCAGCACTGACCCCATTGTTCTTGTCGGTTCCTGAAGCAGTTCTGGAAGTCCTTTTCTGTGCCTCCAGCTGTCATGGTTGCTCCAGTGTCCCGAATTGGTTAGCCTTTGTGGCCATTTTTACTTTGACAAAGAGCCAGAGGTTGCACCTTGCCAGATTTGATAAGTATGAGGTGCACAGAGATGCCCTGTAATGTTTTTACAAACCTATTTTTCTGTTGGATGGCATTTGGAGGAAGCACTCACAGTACTTTTTTGAAAATCATAGTTCTTTTTTTAAGGTTAGCTCTTTAAAATATTGTGATTTTTCAAGCCCTCCTCCGTGGTTTCTTTGTATTCTTTCTTTTTTTTTTTTTTTTGTGGGACCAGGGATTGAACTGAGGTCCTTGCGTTTGCCAGGCAAGCAAAAAAACCACTTTTTTTAAAGTTTGTATTTTAGGGAAGTGTCTGTAGGGTGTTCAGGGTCTCACTACATAGATCAGACTTGTAGTGATCCGCCTGTTTACAGCCTTCCAAGAGCTGGGATTACAGGCTTGTGCCACCATGCCCAGTCTCAATTGCTGACTCAGCGGGCCTGGGGTGTGGGCAGGGCCTTCAAGTGAAGGGAGGGGAAATATTTTGAGGGGGAATTAATGGCAGTGTGTCTTTTACTGTAACATGGTGCTGTTCAGAAATCTAATATAATTCTATCACACCTTATATTTTTGTCTGAAACTTTGTTCTAATTTGCTTTTTAAGTAAATTTTAAAAAATTCATGGTCAGTGATTATTTCGATTGGCCAACACATTTTACGGATTCCTTTGTTCACCGTTATTTCCTGTATCCCTACCCTTCTAACATGAATCCCGTACTAGTTCTCTGGCTTTTTAGTACCCTAGTCTTTGTATGGCTCAAAGAGCCCCTCATGCTGCTGCCACTCTGGAATGCTGGTTCTTGGTCCACGTTTCCCCTCAGCACTGTGATAGCGTGATAGCAGTACTCCATTTTCATCTAGCCGTTGTTCCTTTTTTTTTTTTAAATGAATTTAGTGCAAGGTCTCACTGCGCAGCTTGGACTCGTAATGATCCTCCTGCTTTCAGCCTCCCCAGCACTGGAATTACAGGTGTGTGCCACCAGGCCTGGTCTCCATGGCTGGCTCAGTGTACCCGCAGGCACAGCCAGTGCGGCGTGGGGTGCCGGGCGTTGAAACCCAGTCCCTGCGCTTGCCAGGCAGGCGCTTAGTCTGCTGACCTATCTCACTGGCCCTTGTTCTAGTAGTTGTTCTGGTGAAGAAGTCTAGCTTGGCCCAGTAGTCATTCACTCTTGTAGCTCTTCGAGTCTATCTTCTTTCTTACTCTTCTGGATTTTATTTTTTGTAGGAATTTTGATTTTCTAAAAAATTCTTATACATGCTCCTCTAGAATATTGGTTTTTGCATTTTCTTCAAGTACAGGTATTTCAGCCATGATATTACCCTGGCTTATTTCTTTCTTTTTTTTTTTTTTTAAATTTATTTATTCACTCATTCATGTTATGGCTGGCTTAGCCTGCCCTGGGGGTGGGGTTGGTGCAGCATGTGGTGCTGGGGATTGAACCACAGTCCCTGCAGTTGCCTAAGATTTCCGAAGCAGGCGCTTTAGACCACTGAGCTATCACTGGTCCCTACTCTGGCTCATTTCTTAAAAAAATTGTTCTTTTATCTCTGTGGTGCCTTTTACGTGATATTCTGAGCTGTGTTTTCAAATCAGCAGTAGCATTAGGTGGACCAGTCTAATTATTTCCTTTATTGAGTTTTTAAAAGTATATATTTTCTCTGTTTATTATTTGGTGCTCTTCCCAATACCTCTATTATTTCTGAGATTTTTTTTTAAAATGTATTTAGTACAGGGTCTACATCTACAGGGTCTCCCTATGTAGATCAGACTCATAGTGATTCTCCTGTGTTCAGCCTCCCAAGTGCTGGGATTATAGGCGTGTGCCACCACGCCCAGTCTCAATCATCATGTCAGAGTGCCCCGGGGGCGGGGCCTGCATGGCATGCAGGGAAGCAAACCCCTGGCCTCTGCATCTGCCTAAGCAGGTGCTTTAGTCCCCTGAGCTATCTGGCTGGCCCAATTTCTGAGAACTTTGAATATATTTGTTTAGACTTCTTCTCCCCCACTTTGGCTTCATTATTTCTGTAGGCGCAAATCACCTCAGGTGAGTTTACTGACTCGAGTGCTTTTGTGGCTCTGGAGACGTTTAAGTGCTTGACAGCTTACTCTGAGAATTCATTTTGTGTAGTTTTTTTTTTTTTTTTTTTAACCATATAGGCCTCTGTGTTATGTAGTTGTTATGATACTCAGATGGTGTAGCTACAAGCTCTGGAAAATATTTATGTTAACATTTAAAGACCTTACCTAAGCCAGTTGGGCAGTGCTAGACATACATTCAGACCTGTCATGAGAATCAGATACTGGCTGTTCACCAAGAGCTGTCAGAAAGAAGGAGCTGTCTCTCTGCATTGTGTCAGGGAAAGAGACTGAGTCTTGTGTCCCCGGAGTCTGGCAGCAAGCCCGTCCCTGCCCGTGGCCTACAATAGAAACGGAAGCCCTTGAGCATCCAGAAAGTCGCCCGAGTGCCGTCTCCAACCCGTATCCAGAACGTAGCCACTGGTCGTTACCTCTGCGGCGGCCACCCTGATCCAAGGCCCTCTCCTTTTGCATTACCGGAAGTCTCCAAATGGCTTTCTTATTGTTGCCATTGTCCCCATCCATTTTATTCTTATACCGAAGCCAAGGTAATTCTGCCTAAGTTAGATGAGCTCAGCCATTGCCCCAACCCGGCTGCAGCCCACTGTCACCGAGGATAAAGCTGGGGGTCCTCCCACTGACCTGGAGGACCCCCCGCCCCCACGCCTTAGTTCTCTCCCACAGCTTGCCTCTCGCGTACCTCCTTCCCCTACGCTGGACGCAGACACACACCCTCCTCAAGGACTAGGCCATCATTTGTGGTCCCAGAATGGCTTCTCCGTGGGCTATCTACATACCTCTCTCTTAATTCCTTCATACATTTATTCAGATGTCATCTCTTTTTTTTTTAAAAAAACTTTTTATTTATTTATATAATGGCCAGCTCAGCCTGCCATGGGGTTGGGGCTGACGCAACGCATGGTGTGGGGGATCGAACCTCGGTCCCTGTGGTTGCCTAAGCAGGTGATCTAGACCGCTGAGCTAGCTCGCCAGCCCCAGATGTCGTCCTTGGTTCATGATTTGATATTGAATTTCTCCAGCATTGCATGGCATCTGTCCAGCATGGAGCATTCTTTCCAGCTCACTTGTCTTGTTCCTGGTGTCGATGCCTAGCCACATCAGCGTGCCACTGCTGTGGGGACAGGTTTCTGTGTCTTTGTGTGTCTGTGGGAGGGAGAGTTGTTTGCACTACATTTTCTAGAATGACAGACAAGGTAAACATACAGTATAGTTTTGAAAAATGAGTAAGTTTTACTTCCATTTTACAAAATTGGTAATTAAGTCAGTACAAAATTACACATCTGTGGCCTGTCATCACTTTGTAAACCACAAATTTGGCAGTCAGACTCCGATTTACTTGATATAAAGCACAAGTTCTTAACCTTGATAGAGAGCTGTTCTGTAGCCTCTGAGATATTCTGTCTTATGTTTGTATTTGCTTGTAAAATTAACCTTTCCCTAGAGACCGCTTGTGTTAAACTTTAATTAATGTTTCATTGCTTTTATAGATTGTCACCTCCAGGCTGTGTGAATAATGACAGCGAAGCGAAGCCAGCAGCGTTGCTAGGTCTCGCGTGCCATGACCACAATAAGGCAGGACAGGTACTGCCCTCCCAGTGCAGGTCATTCACAATTTGCCTTTGATTTCTATTTCTCAGAGAGAGTTTGGGGATCTCTATTACTGATGTTATGCAGGAAAGGCTCAAGCATTCCAAGTCCCAACTCGGACTGTGACAAATGTATCCACTAGTCAAGATCTACTGGTAACTGAAAGAGGACTGGAAAATCCCCTTAATTTTCATCTCTGTTTTCCATTCTGATTGAGAGATTAGTGAATCCTTTGGATGTTTTGTGAGATTCATTCAATAAATCTCATTTTACTAACTGTCACAATGTATTTTTTCTGTAAGATATAGACACATCTGACTTTTAGAGAACTAGTGAAGAGAAGGTCGAGGCTAAGGAGTAATATGTGAAGATTAATTTGTCCTGAAATTTGGGATTGTAGGAAATGTGCTATGTATGTTTGCAACGAGCACAACGGAATTTCCCATTGTACTACAGCGAGGAGAGGAGGAAGAGAGACATGGAGGATGAGCAGCTCCTGCAGCAGTACCAGATGCTGAAAGATCAGGAGGCGTTCGCCAAGCACCAGGTAGTCCAGACTCTCGATTAAAGAGTGTGCAGCGGGGCTGGGGAGATAGCTCAGTGGACTGAAGTACCTGCTTAGGTAAGTTCGGGCAGCCTCAGGAACCACGGTTTGACCCCAGCACAGCGTGCACTCCAGCCCTGCCCCCAGGGCAGGCTGACACACACACACACACACACACACACACACACACACACACACACAGTGTTTGGTATGGGGAAAAGAAGCCTAATCAAAAGTAAAGTGCTTCATTATGCTGACTCAGGACAAGACAGGGGAGCTGTGAGTTTCAAGCCAGCATGGGCAGATAGTGACCCTGTCTCAAAAATAAACAAATAAGCAAACAAACAACAAAAACCAAAACAAGACATTGCGTCATCTGCCTACATTATCTAATTATTTATATACTTCTTGACTGAAACTTACATTGTGCCTAAATTTTATGACTGGCTCAGCCAGCTCTGGGAGTGGGGCTGGCGCAGCATGTGGTGCTGGGGATCAAACTGTGGTCCCTGCGGTTGCCTAAGCTTGCCTAAGCAGGTGCTTTAGACTGCTGAGCTATCTTGCCGGCCATGCAAAGGACTGAATTTTAAAGGTAGAATTGCTGGATTTGTACTATTAATTTTTTAAAATAATTTTTTATTTTAGGGAAGGGTCTACAAGGTATTCAGGGTCTCACTGCTAGATTGGACTTGTAGTGATCTGCCTGTTTATAGCCTCCCAAGAGCTGGGATTACAGGTCCACGCCACCATGCCCAGTCTCTGATTAGTTTTTTATTTCTTTTTTAAAAAACTGTATGTATGTATGTATGTGTATGTATGTATGTATGTATGTATGTATGTATATATGTATGTTATGGCAGGCTCAGCCTGCCCTGGGGGTGGGGCTGGCGCAGCATGTGGTGCCATGGTCAAACCACGGTCCTTGGGGTTGCCTAAGCAGGTGCTGAGCTATCTCGCTGAGCTATCTCGTCAGCCCTAATTTTTTATTTCTGATAAAATAACAATCTGGTCAGAGCTTTTCCTTTTCAAATTCATGGCCTGTCCCAAGCAAGCAGAGGCAGAATGGCATCTTTGTGCTTGTTCTATCTAGATTTATGTGGTCTCCAAAACTGACCATTGCTCTTGTCTGCATTTATAGTGAAAATTTCCATTCCTTTGTAGGATTGTTGTCTAACATCTAAGACTATGAAATAAAGACCCTTCCCTAACCCACTTAAACCTGCAAAGGCATCAGAAGTAGCATTACCATGACTGGCTAAATAGCTCAGCAGATTAAAGGGCCGGCTTAGGCAGATGCAGCGGCCAGGGTTCGATCCCCAGCATGCTGTGCTGGCCCCGCCCACAGGGCACGCTGAGGTGTTGATTGAAACTGGGCTTGTGGCACACACCTGTAATCCCAGTTCTTGGAAGGCTAGAAACAGCAGAACCATTATGAGTCTAATCTATGTAGTTAGACCCTGTATTAAAATATCAAAAAAAAGAAAAAATTATCATTATCTTCAAACAGGTTTCTTAGTTGGACTCTGTTAATGTTATAAAATTTAAAAGTTTAAAGACTTTATTTCAATTGTGATTCAAATTTAAAAATTTTTTTTTGTAACAGATGAAAATTTTGGCAGCTAGAGAACAGAATCAGAAAAACGCTGCCTATAATCTTGGAGTCGCGGAAGCCATCAGGAGCCACAAGCACGAGAAGCCGGAGTTCTACGTAAGAGTGCCTCGCGAGCTTCCGCCGCTCGCAGCCGCCGTCTGTCGAGCCACCTTGTTTGTCTTATTTTGAGGCTTAGAGGTTGTGTCAGATTTTGAATGTCACTTTTGCACTTGCCGCTCTCCTTGGGGACCCAGGGCTCCCAGGTTGGCACAGCAGAGGCGGTGTAGCCCTCTCCAGGGAAGGCCCTCCCAGTCACTTTGCTGTGATAGGGCTTCGGAGCATTTGTCCCTACCTCGAGTGACCCTATATATTGTGCACAGGTTCGTTTCCTGCCTCCTGCTGTGGCGTGCTAGTTCGATGGGAAGGAGCCTCTCTGCCTTGCTGGAGCCTGGAGTAGCCGGCTGGCCCCTCACGCATGCAGTGTTTCTCTTGGGACTCCCTTTGGGCTCTTGTTGATGCCTTCGCACGCTCTTAGAGCTTCTCTCGTCCATCTGGAAGCTCGATGTGCTACTCAGGGCTTACTCCACTGAATCCTTTGTCATGGAATCTTGTCAGAGTCTCTGACCCTAGCTCAGCCTCACCCTTGAACATGTCTGTATTATTCTTTGCCCTAGCTCACCCCTAGGTCATCCATGTGTTGAAGGCAAGGTCAGTAGTAGACATTAAGACATACTTCCTGATTGATTTTAGTCTTCTGGGTTGTTAATCCCTAATCTTTAATTATTAGTCCATTTTTAATGCCCATAACTATGGAACATAATAAAAAAATTTCAAGTTCTTATTCCTTGATTGTTTCTAGGTAACATTTATAAATTTTATGCAAAAATGCAAGTAATTTTACTTTTTGGTATAAATGAGTTAACTTTAAATGTTTGACATCTTACAACATATGAATTACTTCTCTTTTAGAAATCTTTTCTATTCGATAAGCGACCACTTAGTCCTGAGATTAATGCTGTTAGGCAAGAGGAGTATTCCCAAAGTCTCCTGAAACAAATGGAAAACAGACGGGAAAAGGAAATAACACAACGACAAAACAGAGAGTTGATGGATCGCCTGGAACAAGTGCAGCTCACAGAGGAGTGAGTTGAGCCAGGCGTGCTCTAAAAAATGGTTCCGGAATTTCTGTGTGGTTAATTTCTGTGTAGGATTAAAAGTACTGATGGTTTTGTTCACATCACTGTAACCAGCTGAACAGGCTAACCCAGTTAGTAGGTACCACAATGAAGCTTTTGTTTAGAAAAGTTACGACGAAGCCATCAGTACTGTAATTAGAGTAATGATTGCTAAGCTCTAGTTATAATTACCGAGTGTCGTTCTGCATGGGTTTGCAATCCCCAGCACTGATAAGTGGAGGAGGGGGCTTGCCTCTGGTGGCATCATTCCGCACTTTTAGATGCCAAGACAACCTCATGGCACAGCTGTTTTATTGCAAGTAGGTAAAGTATCGTACAGAACCTGACAGCAGAAACGTAAAGGGAGCTCAGGAAGGCCAGGAACCAGGGACCACAAGGCCAGGTCCAGCAGCGGTCTCACTCGGCTCCGCGGCTCCTGAGCTGGCTCTGTCCCAGATGTGGATATTGTGCTGGTCTCAATTCCAGATTTTCAAGAGTCTAATTCATCTTGGTTGGATTTTCTGGGACTCTGGGTAGCCCCAGGGCTTGGAGTGCATATGCACCTGTAAGGGGACGTATTTCTACTACTGAAGTCAGGAGAGCAGTTGGTGGAGGCTGCCATAGCTGAGGAGAGACTTCACTGATCAGTAACAAGCTAGATTCTGTGGCTGCAGTAAAATATGTCTATAAATGTACATATTCCATTATTCTCACTTAATAGGGCATATAACTCTCCTAGAAGTTGTGAATCATCATTTATAGCAGCATAGGTTAATTTTCTTAGAAAGAACTCATTTATTTATTTTTATTATTATGTTTTTTTTCTGTGGTACTGGGGATTGAACTCAGGACCTTGTGCTTGCCAGGCAAGTGCTTATTCTACTGAGCTATCTCCCTGGCCCAGGACTCATACACTTATAGGATGAACTCTTTGCTTTCTTATTTATATTTGTTAAAGACATGGCAAGGGTGGGCTGGGAAGGGGGCCTCCCGGGTTGGTAGTATTTGCATCTTATAGTCAATCAACTGCTTATAGCAATCCTGTCTGTTCTGTATTCAACGCATTGTCCACAAACCTGTAGAACTGTTACTTTTTCTTTCTTACGATTAAAGCTCCTAGAAGGACCTGCCAAATGCTCAGCAGATTAAAGCACCTGCAAGCAGGTGCAGGGGCCAGGAGTTCAATCCCCAGGGGGCTGTGGTGCTGGCCCCGCCCCCAGGGCACACTGAGACAGCAATTGACACTGGGTGTGGTGGTGCCCGCTTGTAATCCCAGCTTTTGGGAGACTGCAAACAGTTTGGGTCGCTGAGTCTGATCTAGTAGTGAGACCCTGAACATCCTGTAAACCCTTCCCTAAAATACAATAAATAAATAAATAAATAAATGAAATAAAAGATTAAAGCTCTTAGAATGAGCAGCACTTTTAATTTATCACATTCTTATTCTTGTTAATATGAGCACTTGCTGAATGTTTTGAAGACGTTACTCTTTGTTACTAAATATTGTGTAAAATTATTCCCTTATCCTGTTCTTAAATGCTAGACTTGCCGCACAAAGAGCCAAATATTTAAAAGATAAGATGGAAGAGACACAGTGTTACAAGAGAGCTTTGGATGCCCAGGTAAGGGGACGGTTATTATGTAAAGTGGTGGTACTTCAGTAGCAGTCTGTCAGAACATATACATATTATAATGATAATACTCTCGGTGCTACATATTAGATGGGCTTGGGCCCTTTTCTTCCTGTAGATTATTGACAGCTTATTTATTTATTTTTTAATGTATCTGGTACAGGATCTCACTGCACAGCTTGGTTTTCAACCTCCCCATTGCTAGGATTACAGGCATGCACCACCATGCCAGTTTCAGTGGCCAGCTCAGCATGCCTGGGGTGGCCAGCGTGGCGCGTGGTGCTGGGGATCCCAGTTCCTGCGCTTGCCTAAGCGGGTGTTTAGTTTGCTGAGCTGTCTTGTGGGCCCTATTGGCAGCTTATTATATCAGAAAGTTCTGTGTAGAGGTAATTCCCTCTGAGAATTATAATCTGCACTATGTATGTCCCTGTTTCAGATAAAGAATAAACCCTTCCAGTTGCCTGTATTTGAACCAGACTCGTTCGAACCTATTTTCATTAATAACGAGGATGAGCTGAAGGTGGAAAGGCGAAAGCGAGAGCAGAATTACATGAAGCACCAGCTGGAGACTGCGGCCAGCGGCAAGAGGAAAGCCATCCTGCAGCAGCTGATGGACCAGAGGCGGGATCTGCAGATGCTGCGGAGGACGAAGGCAGAGTAAGGAGCCCCCGACTCGCCTCCGCCGCCTTGCTCCCTCCTCCTGCCTCTCCTCCTCCGCCTCCTCTTCCTTCTCCTTCCTTTTCTCCCTCACCATTGTCAACCCTGTCTTCTGTCTCTTCCTCCTCTCTTTTCCTTCTTTCCTTTTTCTTTCCCTCCTCCTTTGCCCTTCTCTCCCTTCTGCCTTCTCTTCCCCCCTTTTCTGCCCCCCTCTTCCCTTTCTTCCACTCTTTCCCTCCCTCTTTCCTAGCAGAGAAGTAAGAACAATGCCTAACGTGCTGAGGACTTCTTGTGACGACACTGTGCTGGGTCCCTTCCGTGCTTCAACTCCTTCTATCCTTACCAAATCATGCTGTGAAGAAAAAAAATTACTAAATAATCTCTCTTGAGTTCACTTCTCCAATTCCTTCTGCATATTTTTCTTTTCCTTTGTAGTTCTTCCTCTTAAGAGAATTGTACATATCAGCATCATCCATTCAAGGTACAGTGTGAACCAGAAAGGTAGTGCCGTCTTCAGGTAGAGCCAGACGTGAGGTGCGGGCCCTGTCGCTTCCTCCTCCCTCCTGGCCTCCCATTGTGAGGGTGCTGCGGAGAGTATTGGAATGAGCAGAGGAAGTCTGCCCTACCAGTGCACATGTGCCCAGTTTCTTAAACTGCCCAACTTGTCCCTCCCTGCTAGGACATTTCAGAGGCTCCTGAAAGGCTCTCGGTTTTGCAGCAGCTCCGTGGTTCCTTTCCGGCCTTTTCATGGTCTGTTTGTCGTGCTTCCATCCCCACCCCAGAATGCCACAGAGGACTCCAGTTTCTTCTTTATCAGTGTTCTGTAACTCTCAGATCCTTGCTTAGCCCCAAATATCAGTGTATTAGGAGTTCCACAAAGGCTTCTGTTCAAAGGAATCCATTCTTTTGAGACAGTAGTTATATTTAAAAAAAGTAAAAAAGCTATCACTTGAATTTTTATGAATTTGGTAAGCAGTTAGTGGGATAGCACTTAGATCTTTCACCTCAAGGATAAACGTCCAAAACCTCCAAACCAGTTCCTGCACCCGTTCTGACTGCTGCGGTTCTGCCACTGGACTAGTGAGGTGATCCTGGGAGGTGCCAGACCTCTGAGGGCGCTGGTTTCCTGCTGTTAGGGCGAATGCAAGGATTATCTCCGGGAGGCGGCTCTGCAAGGAGCTTAGTGAGTAGGTGCTCAGTCGGGGCAGCGATTGCTATTATAGGAGAAGAAAAATGAAGAAGAGGCTTTTTTTCCTTCTGGATTACAAACCGGCATAATTACTCGCTAGACCAGTTTAAATAGGTGGAAGTGGTCTTACTGAGGGTCTCCCTGCAATCTGACAGCCCAGAGATATCTACTCATTCGACTGGCCTCAGGGTACAACTCCTAGTGGTTCTGAATATTTTATACAAAGCAGAGGGTGCCAAAAGCCTTTTCAAGAGGAGAGAAAAGTGAGGGCAGAAAGTAAGAGGAGGTGTCTGTTCTTGCTCTGTGGGGTGGTGGCATGGGGCTGTGAGGAGCTTCTGGGGGGCGGGCAGAGCTGTGATGCGAGGTGCTGGTGATGCCCTGCTATGGGCATCTGGAAATGCTGTGATGCAAGATTACATCCTGGACTTTCACTCTTCGTGGAGTGCCACAATTCTGGGAGTCTATGAAATGAACTCCAGTATTTTCTCCTGAGCATAGGATTTTATTTCTAACAGATTCCATGGCTTCTAAACCATAATGTATACTGCTGGCAGATGCAAGGATTATAATCATCCTAAAGGGCTGTGTGGGCATTCTGAGGGTGAGGAGGAAAGGTGGTCTTGGTGTAAAAAGATCTGTGAGAGCATAAACACGCCAAGGGAAGGCAGAGCTTCCTTACTGATTCTTACCCTTTTGATCTAAACACAACTTTATTGAAATGTAATGGACACACAGCTGCGTTACTTGCAGTGTACAAGTTCTGCAAGTTCCTAAGTGGTGCATGTAGTCACTCATCGTGAAAGGCTACCACAATAAAGACAGCGGGTACATCCATTCATCTCCCAGAAAAGCTTCCTTGTGCATCTTTATAATTCCTCCTGCTACCCTTCGCCAAATCCTACCTTCAAGAAACCACTCACCTGCTTCTGCATTGCAAATTTGTTTGCATTTCTTAAGGTTCTGTACAACAAAACCTCATCCTTGTGAACACATTTCATAGTGTCTTCTTTAAAATTTATCTGTTGTGGGCTGGTGAGAGAGTTCAGTGGACTAAGCACATGCATAGGCAAGCACAGGGACCCGGGTTCGATCCCCAGCACCAAATGCCAAACTGAATCCCCACTCCCCTGGGCACATTGAGCCAGCCACGGAGACCAGGAATGGTGGCACATGCCTGTAATCTCAGTGCTTGGGAGGCTGAAAACAGGAGGATCACCATGAGTCTGAGCAGCACAGCGAGACCCTGTACGAGTTACATAAAAAAAATGAGGTGTTGTAAGAGCTGGTGATAATCTCATGCTTTTTAGTTTACATTTCCCTGGTGGTGTACGCTGTTGAACATCATCTCGTGTTCCTTTTTGCCCTCTGTGTATCTTCTTAAATTCAGGGTCTGAAGCATTAGTTACAATCTTTTCCTTATTTTTTTTAACTGAGTTTTCTTTCTGTGGTTCTGAAAATTCTTAGGGGGCTGGGGAGATAGTTCAGTAGAATAAGTGCTTGCCTGGCAAATGCAAGGTCCTGAGTTCAATTCCCAGTACTGAGAGAGAGAGAGAGAGAGAGAGAGAGAGAGAGAGAGAGAGAGAAGAAAATTCTTCATATATCCTATGTACAGATCCTCTATCAAATATATTTTTCAAAGCCTAACTATGCCTGGGCAGAAGGTGTCTTTCCTACAATTTTTAAAAATTATATTCTCCTTAGAAAAGGATTCCTAGGGCTGGCCAAATAGCTCAGCAGATTAAAGTGCCTGCAAGCAAGCACAGGGGCCAGGGGTTCGATC
>PVKN010031506.1:0-12378 GCA_004027915.1 Capromys pilorides | reverse complement strand
TTTGCTTTCACATACAGGGAATGGCACCATATTACTTAGGACCTTTCTTTGTCGCTTAATAATATAAGATACTGGCCCATTGTTGTTCTCATGAACTATATAGCTCTTTTAACAACTTAAAGTGTTCATAATATATTCTTTTAGTAATTTTTTTATACTGATAATCTAATAAGTATTTGCAGAATTTTCTTTTTTTCATTTATGTATTTGGTACAGGGTCTCCCCATACAGATTGGACTCATGGTGATCCTCCCGTTTTGAGCCTCCCCAGCACTAGGATTACGGGCATGCACAGCCACGGCCGGACTCAGATGCCAGCTCAGTGCCCCTTGGGGACAGGACTGGTGCAGCTTGTGGGTCCGGGGATCAAACCCTGGTCCCTGTGCTTGCCCCGTAGGCACTTAGTCTGCTGAGCTATTTCTCCAGCCCTTATTTGTAGCCATTCTTTTTTTTTTTTTTTCAACTGTCACACACTTTGTGCATTTATTTGTTTATGCTTTTTTTGTTTATTTATTTGTTTGTTTTTCCTGATACCAAGAAGTAGAATGGGGAGGTCTGCTACCCTTTTGTAGCTTTGGGTTTGTGAACTGGCGTTGTTGCTGTTACAGGACAGAGCAGCGATAGTGAAGACCTCCCTGCCATGGACAGCTCAAGTAAATGTACTCCAGTGAAGCATCTGAATGCATCTAAGCCACCAAAGCTCACGCGCTCTCCGGCCAGAACCTCCCCTCACATCAGAGAAGGAGAGAAAGAGAAGCAAAGAGAAAGACATCCCAACTCCTCCCCCAGGACACATAAGTGGAGCCTTCAACTCAGTAAGAAGCTCGTAGATAACCTGAGAACACATTGTAACCTGGAATCTCTACAGTGTCAGCTTGGCGTAATGTTAATAAAATAAGGAATGGTGAATGGACAAGAAGAATGTATGGGCTGGGAGATAGCTCCGGGGTCTAAGCGCCTGGCTAGCAACTACAAGGACCTGGGTTTCATCTCCAGGACCACGTGCTGTGCTGGCCCTGGAACCCCAGGCTTCCCGTGCTGGTCACTGAAACAGGAAGTAGTAGTACACACCTGTAATCCCAGTGCTGGGGAGGCTAAGGCAGGAGGATTACTGTGAGCCCCAGCTGTGAAGTGACACCCTGTACCAACTTAATAAATATATAAAAAAGATTTAAAAAAGAAAAGTGTATGAATTTTATAAACCAGTAAAACTGAACTGCTCTTTATATATACTATATATTGAGTTTTTAAATATTTTTATGATCATTCAACCATTACATGCTTAATATAGAAAATCAGCTTTGTATAAGTAACTGAATAATGAATTTATTTATTCTTTTTGGCAGAACTAGGGATTGAACTCATGTTCTTGTGCTTGCCAAGCAAGCGCTTATTCTACTGAGCTATCTCCCCAGCCCTGAATAATGAATTTAATGTCTTCTCAGTCTAAGAGCTTCATTGATAAATCTTAATAAATGAGAGTTTTGTCAATTTTTAAAAGACCTGCATTTTTCCTCCCAACAGAATTATTTTAAAATCTCATTTATAGTCCGGCTAGATAGCTCAATACACTTAAAGTGCCTGCTTAGGCAGATGCAGGGACCTGGGTCCACCCAGACGGGGACGGGGACTGGGCAAGGTGGCATGCGCCTGTAATCCCAGCACTTGGGAGGCTGAGAACAGGAGAATCACTGCAAGTCTGAGCTGTGTAGTGAGATCCTGTAGACCCTTTACTAAATACATTTTTTAAAAAATCTCAGTTAACTTTTTTTTTTCTCTTTTAGGTGAATTAGATAACATGAATAGTACAGAAAGAATCTCTTTTCTCCAAGAAAAACTACAGGAAATCAGAAAATACTACATGTCTTTGAAGTCTGAAGTTGCAACCATAGACAGGAGGAGAAAAAGATTAAAAAAGAAGGACAGAGAAGGTAATTTTATCAAACTTCCCTCCCATTTTTCCAGCCTCCTATCGTCTCATGTCTGGAGAGTCTCCTTTTGCATGTAGAACACTCCTCGACAGTGTTTCTTTCTCTTGCTGTGACCACAGCAAGACCTTAGGACACCAGTGTTCCACTTTGCTGGGCGTGCGGGCATGTGAAGCGTGCGGGTTCTCGGGAACAGTTCCGATGCTCGCTCTGTGCTGCACACACCTGTATTGCCTGCACCATCATAGGCACGCTGTCAATTGTCACCAGGTCCACCAAATGAATCGTGTGTAAGGCTCACTCTCGAGGTGTTCCTCTAGGGCCTCAAGTCACCTGCGGAGCAGCTGTGACACAGCTTGGCTATGTGGGCTGGAGCACGTCTGTGCTTCACACCTGGCAGGTGGTACAGATACAACACACGTGGGACCGTGCAGGATAAAGTGTGTCTTCGGGTGTGGGAGTCCCTTCCTGGTTCTTGTCTCGGCCCAAGAAGTCTAAACTTAAAATCCTAAAATCACGTTATTGGAATTCCTCCAAATTAATTCCAATCTACCAGTCCCAGCGCAACCCACGACAATAACAAAGACACCAAGACATATATATAGGGGAGCCAATGGGCCCTAAGTACAGCCACGAAGATGGCTTTCCGGAACCAAGAGGGTGACCCAGGGCTGCACTCAGGTTTTATTCAGTGGAGAGAGGGGGCATGGCTTGAGAAAGGGAACTGTGGGAAGAAGGTGAGCTGGGCTAGGTAGTTGGCCTGCATTTACCTCCACCATATGCAGAGAGGATATGCAAAGGAAGTAATTGATATTATGCTATTGAGATAATATCTAATATTTTAGGGGTCTGATGCTTCAGCTCTGATGTGTAATCTTTCAAGCCCCAGGAAGTCATAGCCTCTGTCTGGGGGTTTGATCCCAGCTGACAGTGTGGCGCACTGGCTCTCTGTCCTGTCTCCACCCGGCTCATATTGGAGAGCAGCAGGTGTGAGTTATCAGAGAAATATGTGTGCCATCTTCAAAAATTACCACCAGCACCTCGGCTAGACCAATACACACTGCCTAAGGCCAACTGAAAGGATAATGAGAAGTCCTAGCCAGCTCTGTACATTTCAATACGAGGGAATAGGGTCAGGCTCAGCCAAAATGGAGACAGTCGCTCTTCTTTCAAGGGAGCTGCTCAAGCAATGCTCCACAGTCCCCTTTTTGTTCTGAAGTAGCTGGAGCAGTGTCAGTTGTGGCCGCATGGCCCATAGCTGTTATTGCACTGAGAATCCTCTGTGACACACTTTAAGGAGAAGGATTATAAACAAGAGAATGAGTACACCAATTCCAGTATATGACCAAAAGTGAACCTTGAGTTATGCAAATGGGTTCAACTGCTCTATAGCATCAGCAAACATATGCCAGTCTTTAATCTGGGCATCGAAGTGGCTGTCTGTTGTGACATTAACAGTACTTTTCTCTGAAGAGTTGCTATATCCAAAGTAATATTTTGACGGATAGCTCCTTGTACATGTTTCTTGATTAGTCCCCCAGGATAAAGACTTTTGTTGTATGGTAAGGTAGTGGGGTGATACAAAACAAAGTCATACTATAATGATATTTTCAACCTTGTTATAATTGTAAACTTTCAATTTGATAATCAATCCAAAGAATGGAGCTTTTGTGAATGCTCACTTGGGTTATTAACTTTATATTAATATTTCACTGCATTTCCTGCTGTTACCAGAAATTCTTATGCAGTTGTCTACAATATGAGCAGTTAACATGCAATGAGCTAACATAGAGTTGATAACTGCACAGGCTATCAAAAGTACCAAGGAAGTTATCCCTGCTATAATAAATCCAAGTTTCCTCTTGATTCAGTTGACAAACCTTTTAGTTAATGTCTCTACCAAGAAATAAGCGAATGACACCGTGGCTCCATGAGACTGACTGGAAGCCAAACTCCAAGCACCATGACCATGATTACCATTGTGGAGTTATTAGAAGGATGTTCAGGCATGACACAATGGGTCAGACAACATGTACATGAGGCCATATTTGGTTGCCACTCTTATCTTTCTTTTTAATAGTACTTGAGGACCGTAAACACATATGTTCACTTTTATATATCTATGTCCTTGTAATGCTGCTTTGACTCTTCCTCCAACTGTCAGCTGCAGATGCCCAGTCTGCAGAAGTCCACCATGAAAAGGTAGGGCTAGATTCCATAAAGCGTGTTTGTGGGCCCAGTTTTGTCACTGATAATGAGTCTGGGGCTGGGACAATTGAGGCCTCTACCTGACCG
Organism: Capromys pilorides; assembly: GCA_004027915.1. NCBI lineage: Eukaryota > Metazoa > Chordata > Mammalia > Rodentia > Capromyidae > Capromys > Capromys pilorides. The sequence continues at coordinate 8,155 of PVKN010031506.1, read as the reverse complement.
TGTAACACTGGACAAGGCCTCTGAGATCATGATACAGTTGGAGGAGGCTGCAAAAGAAACCTTGTGCCAATCTCGATCTTTCCCTAAAAAGAATCCTGCAGGGAACCAGTCTATAAAGGAACAATTAGATCTGCATATGGCTCATCCATGGTACAGATCCCTGCAAGTCTGCCATGTGCCCAAATCGCCTTCCTCAAAGTGAGGGGCATGCGCTTCTGGAACAGAGGCAGGAATGGTAGGTTTAAAATCTCTTACAAGGTTACCGTGCAATGGAATAAAACTTAAGGTTAATAAGGCACATTGTTCTTTAAACAGTTGTACTTCCCACATCTGATCTGCAACTGACATGCAAAGGCTAGCATCTTGTACCTGAGCTAAACACAAAAGGAGACATATGAAATGAGATGTAATGTTAAGCTTAGTCTGCTCCTGTAAATACATTAAAATATATAGGCCAGGCCAAATGATATATTTATGGGTACTGCTTTCTGTAGAATGGAAAACCTCTAGGGGCCTGTCCATATAAGAGATCTAAGCCAGGATGCATTAGGTTTGCAGGCCCAGTACACATCTCCTTGAGCCACGGGAGTTCCCACAGAAGCTGCTGTAAGATTAGGCATTATAAAGAGAATATTATCAGATGACTGAACCAAACCCTGGCTGTTAACTAAGTGACGAGCCTCACGAATGATCTGCTGCAGGCCTTCCCAGGAAGGTGGACGATGTGCTGTTGGGTTCGTTGCTTGAGGTCTCAGCAGAGATCTTGATGTGTTGTGTAGATGAGTTGGATTCTGGCCACAGAACAGCTCTGATGGTCCTAATGTCTCTCGATTTTCTGTGGAAATATAAGCACAACCTCAGCCCCAATTTAAAAGTGATGCCAGACCGTCCCAAACACCTGTTTGGAGGTCACGCCAAGCCAGATTCAGAAAAGTTAAAATATATGTAGCAAAGTTTTGACTCTGCGTTCCCCGTTTTGTTTGATACGTAGATTTTTTAGTTTAAGACAAGTGTATTAGATTATCATTTGACCTTGGGGATTACAGGGGGTTCTTGTAGTATGCTTTATTTTCCAGTTATCAGTTAAATTCTGAAAACTTTTACTAATGTAAGACCAATATCGAGTTTTAATGTTTGCAACATTAAGTTAGCAAAGGCTGATATGCAATGTTGTAAGACATGTTGATTTTGTTTACCTGTATGGCAGATAGCATGGGGCACATGTGAGCACCTGTCTATAAAACCATGAATCTATTTAGGTTTGTTAAAGGAAGATACATGGTCAGTAATCATTTGCCATGACCAGTTGGTTCTAAGACCTCTGGGATTGTAACTTTGTTTAGGAATAGGCCCAGGAATGAGCTGACAAGCAGGACATGACACCAGGATCTGTCTAGTTTGTGCTCTGATAATTTTATATTCCTTTTGCAAATGTTTAGAATTTTGAGAAACAAATTTAGGGAGTTATCTTGCTTTATCAAAAATGAAAATCAGATTTATAGTAGTATCTGTATTATAATTAACTAATGACAGCAAACCTGGGAGAATAGAATGAGATCTAATAAGATCAACAAAAAAAACGGAACAGTTTTACTTAATACAACTCCTAGCAATTCTAAAAACAGTGGCAATAAGGTAGGTTTGAGATGCAGTTGTTCTCTTACCAGTGTTGATAAAATCCTTAACTTTTCCTGCAGAATACCAATGACCTTTATTATAAATTCAATTGTATATCTTTTTTAAGTAAAGGCAGAACTGTAAGAGTACAACCCTGTTTCGCTATGCCTTTGCTTTCTTGATATTTCATCTTAGCCATCATCCCGCTATCTGGTGATACACAGCTCTGAGGCTCTGAGTAAGTAAGAGAGTGTCCCATTCTTTTAAGAGGCCTGTGCACCATAGATTGACCGGAATGGGTGCGATAAATGGTGTTATAATACCTTCCTGTCCATCAGGGCCAATGTATTTTGAAAGAGGCAGCACACTCTGTGAGACAGATTGAGGAGATCCTAAGCCTATCAGAGCTGTGAAGGCAGGTCTAGCTGGCCAAGCAGACAGCCAAGATTGGCTATTGATCATAGTGACATCAGCTCCTGAATCCATCAATCCAATAAACGATTCCCCTTTAAACTTAACGTCACAGGGGGCTGGGGAGGTAGCTCTATGGCACAAGTGCCTCCCTGGCAAGTACAAGGTTGTGAGTTTGAACTCAGGTCCCACCAAAAAAAATAAAAAAATAAAAAATAAACTTAATGTCACAAATAAGTCTAGGAATCAAAGTACTCCAGGAAAAATCAGATTCTTTGCTTAAAGGCTCATCCCTACCAGACTCACATGTGGAGTTAAGGGCTAGAGTAGAACTTTTAGTAGGAATTAAGTTTGGCTTTTCTTCCCCTGACAAATTAAGGCAGGAAGCCACTGGTAAATCTAATTTTGAACTCTGAATGATTCTTCGTGTGAGACACCCAAGGTCTCACCTTGCATCCATCCTGGTAGTGGGATCATTGTTTGCCTGATTTGAACTGGGTGTAACTGGCTTAACTGGGTCCAAATCACTGGCATCCTGACTCACCATTGTTTTCTTCACTTGATCTTAACCAAAAGGCCGAGAAGCGATGACCATTATTTTCTTCCTGCTACTGGGTCCCTCAGTCTGGGCACATGGTTTGTTTCTTGGCAACAGTGTGCCATTTTTATGAAACTTAAATTTACAATCTTTTGCCCAATGAAAACCTTTCATGCAACATGGACACTGAATACTGGGTAAATCCACTAAGGGGACCTTTATAGGCCATTGGGCAGTGCCAGTGAGTGTGTCCTTGCTTGTCACAATTAAACCATTTAACTATCAAATTTATTAGCAGAGTGTTGGGATATAACGTATGCCATGAGTGCAGAAGCCTGGGTGGTAGACCTAATATTCTGGCATGCTCAAATGTAGATATATAAATCCTTTGTATGAAGTACTGCGGCTAAGGCCCTTCTACATTCTTCATTGGCGTTCTCATATGCCAACTGATGAATAAGTATTTTAGATGTATGATTGGGTGAAATCTGCCTGTGTACAGCTTCTTGCAACCTTGCTATAAATTCAGTGTAAGTTTCACTAGAGCCCTGGAGTATCTGGTAGGTGTACCATCCTCTGGTACAGAAGTCCATGCTTGACGTAGTAGTTCCTTGCACTACATGAACAGGAGGGGCGGGGCCCATGCCTGGACCTTTAAATTAGCATACAGGCCCGTGCCAGACAGCATTTCCTGTGAGACTGCTTTAAGATTTTCATCCCCACTATCTTGATTACTGTGCTCCTATTCTGAGATGAGTATCTTCAGTTGTGATTCAAAATGTAGGAATTGTGTCGATGGTAGACATGTGCGAACGAAATGGGTCACATCACTTGGCGTCATTTGGAACCCTTGAATTATGTTATCCAAGCAACCAAGTGTGTAAGACCTTTGATACCATTATTTAACACACTCTGCCTTAATTCCTTCAAGAGCAAAATGTTAAAGGCTGTGTGAGTACTATGTTTATAGTTAGGGTGTTCTGGCTGTCTCCTCAATGACAGGAAAGCACATTGCCTGTGGATATAATCTCATATCACTTACTTGGGCCTCCTTAAGGGTGGGGCTGAAGGAGGGTGATTCCTAACCTGATTGTTCTGAAAGTCAGAGGGAGGGACAGTAGGGACTACAGTGTTAGGATTATCCACATTTTTCAAAAAGACTTCCTTGCTCTCTAGAGGCCCATTAGGAAATTCCTGTCTTAGGTGGTCCAACTCTAGTTCCATGAGGGCTTTTCTCAATTACAATTATTTTTTTAATAAGCATTGGGTTAGCATTGCTAGAATGCTTTGTAATGGCAAGCTGTTGCTGATCTGCATTTCTTCCTGGGCTGTAATAGTGGAAGGACCAAATGGCTCCCTTGACCAGGTTATATGTGGCTATAGTTTAGGGGTGAATTGTTCTTTTTTGAGCTTTGGCTACATAAAAACTTTTACCTATTTCATCCCAAACTCTAAGATCCAGTGTACCAGTTTTAGGAAAAGAAGGATAAAATGTAGCTATCTCATGGGTAATCTAAAAATTTGCTTAGATGGCACCTTAATACCTGCATCTTTTAATAGTTTTTTAATCTAAATTCTCTCTCTTCTGCGGATAAAGACAGAGCTTGCCCCATTGTTACCCTTGATGAATATATACCTATTTGCTACTTACGTCTGAGCACTATAATTAGTAAAATGCTCCGCTTACCTTTAAATTGGTCACGCAAGGTCCAGTGGGTCACCTGCACGTGATTCTGGGTAGTGGTCGCTGTGTTGAGACGGCCGTGCAATCCAGCCACTTTGAGCACCGATTGTCGGAGTCCCTTCCTGGTTCTCATCTCGGCCCAAGAAGTCTAAACTTACAATCCTAAAACCACGTTATTGGAATTCCTCCAAGTTAATTCCAATCTACCAGTCCCAGCACAACCCTCGGCAATAACAAAGACACTAAGATAGATAGATAGATAGATAGATAGATAGATAGATAGATAGATAGAATTATTGGGGAGCCAAGGGACCCTAAGTCCAGCCATGAAGATGGCTTCTGGAACCAAGAGAGTGACCCAGGCCTACACTCAGATTTTATTCAGTGGAGAAAGGGGAGTGGCTTGAGAAAGGGAATTGGGGGAAGATGCTGAGCACTGTGAGCTGGGCTAGGTAGGAGGCCTGCATTTACCTCTGCCATATGCAGAGAGGATATGCAGAGGAAGTAACTTATATTATGCTATTGAGATAGTATCTAATGTTTTGGGGGTCTGGTGCTTCAGCTCTGATGTGTAATCTTTCAAGCCCCAGGAAGTCATAGCCTCTATCTCAAGGCTCAATCCCAGCTGACAGCGTGGAGCATTGGCTCTTCGTCCTGTCTCAACCCGGCTTATATTGGAGAGCAGTAGGTGTGGGTTATCAGAGAAACACGCGTGCCATCTTCAAAAATTACCACCAGCACGTGGACTAGACCAATACACACTGCTGAAGGCCAACTGAAAGGATAATGAGAAGTCCCAGCCAGCTCTGTACATTTCAATACGAGGGAACAGGGTCAGGCTCAGCCAAAATGGAGACAGTCGCTCTTCTTTCAAGGGGATCTACTCAAGCAGTCCGCCACATTCAGAGAGATGCTCACCAATCGGCTAGGGTAGGAGGGGTGACCTTGGAGTGATCACAAGGGCAATTTATATATTCCTTGTAGAAGGACAAATGATGCAAGTACTTGAGCAATACTGTACCTCCCAAAACTGGAAATGTGCATAGAACAGTAATTCTGTTTCTTATGGGCCAGCAAAATAGCTCAGCAGACTTAAGTGTTTACTTAGGTACGTGCAAGGTCTGGGGTTCAATCCCCAGCACGACATGCCATGACTACCCTGTCCACGGGCATGCTGAGCTGGCCACCAAGTCCAGGCTTTGTGGTACATACTTGTAATGCCAGCACTGGGCGACTGAAAACAGGAGGATCACTATGAGTCTGAGCTGTGTAGTGAGACCCTGTACCAAATGCATTCATGATAGTAATTTTTTTTTTTCTTTTTGAGACAGGGTCTCACTATGCAGTTCAGGCTGGCCTTGAGCTCACTTTTTGTATCCCAGGCTGGTCTCGAACTCACACTGATCCTCCCGCCTCAGCCTCCCAAGTGCTGGGGTTGATTACAGGTGTGCGCCACCGTGCCAGGCATTGGTTTTTTTTTGTTGTTTTTTTTTCCCCCCCTTTTTTTTTTCTTTTAAATGCCAGGAATGGAACTCAGCACCTCACACTTGCCAGGCAGATGTCACACTGCTGAGCTACAGTCCCAGCCCTATATTTCTAGATGTATTTGTGGAGGTTTTTTGAAACACGGATGTAATTGCTGTGTAGTTCAGGCTGGCCTTAAAGTCAGTGTGTAGGTCTGGCTGGCCTCGAATTCACAGTGATCCGCCTGCCTTAGCCTCCTGAGCTGGGGTTGTGGGCATGTACCACCACACTCAGCTTCAAGTACATCTTTTGGGTCTAGAGAAATCTGTGTACCTGTAGCCAAGAAGTACATTGTTTTGAATTATAGGAAAGTGGAAAATAACCTGAATATTCATACATAATGGGTGGATATAAAAAATATTGCTTCTCTCTGTCCCCCTCCCCCTCCCCCCTCTCTCCCTCCCCCACTCCCTCTCCTTGTCTCTAGCAAGAGGAGCAGTCGTTTGTTCATTTAAAAAAAAAAAATCCAAGAATGGTCTTCCATCTACTCAGAAGACTAAGGCAGGAAGATGACCAGTTCAAGGCCAACCTAGAAAATTTAGTGAGACCCATTCTCAAAAAATTAAAAGTACTCGGGAGATAGCTCAGTGTTGTAAGGGGCTGTCTGGCAAGCGCAGAGTCCCAAGTCGTTCACTGCTCGCTGGACTTAACTCCCTGTACTGGGGAGAAAAAATAAAAACCCTAAATAACTCTGCTAAAGCAGAGAAGAAACGCCAGCAGCTTATCTTGGGGAAGCTGAGCCGATGACTACTGATGCTGTTCTAGCAGAAGAGACAATGCAGAAACATAGCTTATCTGTCCAGTGGGACAGCACAGGAGCAGCCAGTTCAGAGCACCGATCTCAGAAGAGCTCTGCCAGGGCATGGGGCTGGAAATGGGACCAGCTGAAAGTGGAAGGCAAGATGGAACCTCTCATCCCACCCTAGGCAAGTTCCATCTCTCCCCAGTCCAGCAGACAGCAGCAGGATAACCTTGCAGAGGACCGAGGGTCTTGGAGCCCCAGGGCTGTGAGCCTAGCTGAAGGTGAGGGCTGGGCTTTAACCGGAAATGGTAGGTGGGGTACAGATTACTCGACTGAGAGTCCTGGCCCTCTTTTGGCCTGAGGTTGAATCCTCTTGGCATCTGAAATTTGCAGCCACGGAGCCAGGGAGATAGCTCCGTGATAGAAGTGCCTGCCTGGCAAGTACAAGGTCGTGAGTTCAAACCCTGGTCCCGCAAAAAAAGGAAAGTTGCAGCCAAGTTTAATCTCTTTCTTGAGAGTACCTGAGGTGTCTTTTGAGAGTGTTGCTCCCGCCCAGGGAGAGTGACCTACCCCAATGCCAACATCTAGACTCTCCTGAGCCAGAAGGTGGGATCCCAGCCAGTCACAGCCTATGCATGGCCCAGACAGGGCTTGCAGTTGGCATGCTCGTGTCCCTCGCTTGCTATGCAAGCTGTGTAGCCAGATGCTTGATAAAAGCCTCTAAAAAGACAAAATAGAAAAAGAATAAAAAGAAATGTGGAAAAAATAATATACCATTTTTTTTTTTTTTCAAAAGCACAGAAATTTGATCCTATATTTAAAAAATCAGAATAGGGCCAGGGAGATAGCTCAGTGGCGTAAGCACCTGTCTGGCAAGTGCAGGGTCCAGAGTTCAATCCCTAGTACTGGAAAAAAAGAGGAAAAAAAAAAAGAACCAGACGACTGGCCTGATACCTCAGCAGACTAAAGCGCCTGCGTAGGCCTTGCCCCCCGGGGTGTACTGAGACATGGATTGAGACTGGGTGTGGTGGTGCGTGCCTGTAATCCCAGTACTTTGGGAGGCTGAAAATAGGAGAATCACTATGAGTCCGATCTAGGTAGTAAAACCCTGTAGACTCTGTAGACCCTGACCTAAATATAGGGGAGGGAAAGGAAAGCAAGAAAAAGAAGCAGAATAAAAAGGAATCTCTTAAAAATATGATAGTAGAAATGTTTTGGAAAATTAATAGTGTTAAAAACATAGTGATTAGCAGTGAGGAAGTAACAGCGCAGGGTCTGATGAGGAGATCCAACTTCTGCATCATGCAGTTTCTGGAAAGCACTGAACAAACCCAGGAGGAAGTTTCTATCAAAGAAGCATTACTCAAAAATTCCACAGCTGAAGGGGGTAATCAGAAGACTGAAAAGATTCCTGTGTCTTCTGTAAAGAATGAGGAGGAGGCGGAGGGCTGGGGCTGGGAATATAGCGTAGTGGCACAGCACCTGCCTGGCAAGCATGAGACCATGAGTTCAATTCCTGGTGCAAAAGGGGGGTGGGTAGATAGCTCCGTAGCACAAGTGCCTGCCTGGCAAGTGCAAGGTCGTGAGTTTGAACGCTGGTCCTGCAAAAAAATAAAAATAAAAAGAATGAGGAAATCAG
>PVKN010031505.1:0-12584 GCA_004027915.1 Capromys pilorides | reverse complement strand
AGCTGCTGCCCTGGGTGCCCTAGCTGTTTAGTCTTTCTTTCCCTGGAAAAATACTCAAAAGCAAGACCTCATAAACACATATAAAGAATGAAAAAGTGGGGCTACTTCCTGTGGATGCAACCCAGGGCTAGTGAGTGCCTCGTGAGTGCTCTGGCACCGAGCTACCTGCCCCCGCAAACGTGTTCCTTCTTGAATACTTTTTGAAATTTTAGCTTTTCTCTTTCCAGTCACAAAAATAGTACTGCACATACACACCCCTACCCCCCCCCACCACGTCTTTACATCTGGTTTTGGGAGACCACAGTGCATGACTTTCCTGTGTCTAATTTCCTACCTCTGTCTTAACATAGTCTCTCTCCCTTTGTTTGTTTGAGGTGTGCCGGTATCTGTGTTTTTTCAAATAATTAGATGTTCACACTTTATTTGAAAAGACATGGCTCTCTGGTATTAATTTTGAACTAGACTCAAAATTAATAACAGTCTTTCTCATAATTCACTTTCCTGGGCCAGCCAGATAGCTCAGCAGACTAAAGTCCCTCCATAGGCAAATGGAGGGACCAGGGTTCGATCCCCGGTGTGCCATGCCACCTCCACCCCCCCCCAGGGCATGATGACACTGTACCTGTAATCCCAGCACTTGGGAGGCTGAAAACAGGAAGATCACTAGGAGTCTGATCTGTGTAGTGAGACCCTGTAGATCCTGTACTAAAAATGCAAAAAAAAAAAAAAAAATTCACTTTCCTTAGGGCAGGGGACAAACCTCAGTGGCATAAGCGCCTGCCTGGCAAGCACAAGGTCTTGCGTTCAATCCCCGATTAAAAAAAAAAAGAAAAACAAATTCACTTTCCTTAATTCTCAGTGGAAATAAAAGACAAAACAATTTAAGTGTAAAGACAAGCATCTAATTTTATAATTAGCTCTTCATTTTCATTTTTGTTTTAAAGACTATTTTTTAAGAAGCGAAAGGTATTCTAAGCCATGTCAGAATTTTATAATTGAGTTACCAATAAGATACAAAATTGATCTATGCTGGGCTACCTCACCTACATGACACAGTTATTGTTTTGTTTTGTTCTTTTTTGTTTTTGTACCAAGTATTAAATTCAGGACCTTTCGCTTGCCAGGCAGGCACTTATGCCACTAAACTATCTCCCCGGCCTGTGACACAGTGATTAATAAGCATCTTATTTTTTAAAAAAATGTATGTTCCAGTTCTGGCTCTACATCAACCAACTGTACAATCTTCATCTTAAACTTCCTGAGCCTGCCTCTCCTAATTTTGAAAAAAAAGGACTAAGACTCAGTGATGTGTCGCATTTCTTGCAACTTCCCAATTTTGTGAGTGTCTTTGCTTCCCTGTAGTTGATAGAAAAAAACAAAACAGGGGCCGGCGAGACGGTTCAGTGGTCTAAAGCGCCTGCTTAGGAGGGCTCAGGCAACCGCGGGGACTGCAGTTCGATCCCCGGCACCACATGCTGCGCCAGCGCCACCACCAGGGCAGGCTGAGCCAGCCACAAAATGAATAAAGAAACAAACAAACACAACAAGCAAACAAATAAATAAATAAATAAATAAAAACAAAACAAAACAGGAATTGTGGGGAACCACCCAGACTGCTTCAAAGCTCAGAGCCGTCTAAGGATACCCGAGGATGTGACCCTGCTGGTCTAGCACAGGTGCACGGTGGGGTTCATTTATGTAACCATGACTTAGCACAGCTAAATACGCATCCACTGGTTATAGCACCATGCAAGAATGTAAACGTGAGATAACAACCTGTACAAGAACTACACAAAAAGACCCGGGCCGTTCTCCTGCGCTCTCTCCCCGGCCCTCTGCTCTGCTCCATGCTGCCTGCTGTTGCTGACGTCTTGCACATGTGTGTTCTTTAACCTTGCACCCTCACTCACAAAAACCTCCCTTGGGCCCCTCAAAAGGGACCAACAGGAATGCATTAAGATTTTTTATCGATCCTCTGATTTTAGAAGCAAGGATTTTAAACTAGAGAGTATTGAGGTACATCCCCAGCCCTTTTTAAAATTTAAATTCAATTAGTTAATTGATTGACTTTTTGTTTTTGAGACAGACTCTTGCTGTATTACCCAGGCTGGCCCCCCAAGCCTCAACCTCCTGACTAGCTGGTATTACAGGCACGTGCCTTTGCCAGCCATGTAAAGTCCTTTACTGTAAAAATGTAAGAAAAAAATCATTGATTTTGACACATGTGATTTCTAAAGAGATGGTGTTCCTAGTACTTTTTGACGATACAGGATGTTTACATAACTTAGGAAGCCTCAGGAGGAGTCCTAAGAGCAAATGAAGGCCTGAGGGTTCTGCTAGGAAAAGGAATTTCCATGACTAAGCCAAAGTCTATTAGTTAGTAATTAGTAACACTCGACACTTCATTAAACAGCAGCTGGTTTGGTTTGGTTCAGGTGCTGGAGATGGAACCCAGGGTCTCTGACATGCTAAGGGTCACCCAGCCATTAAGCTACAGCCCTTTACCCCCTAAAGGGATTTAATAGGAGGGTTAGTAAGTAGTTTTGTCTGTGGTCGAGTGCATTTTAAGGGACCTAGATTGCCTGCAAATGATATCGTTAAACACGTAAAATGAAGATCCACAACCACACGAGAAGATGCAAACTCCAAAATAAAGGCTGAAGCCAAAGGATCAAAATAATTGTCTAGTGCAGGGGATTTCTCCATAATCCATTTAGTAAGTAATTAACACAATATTATTTCTTAGGCACTCAGAAAAATACCAGACCACAATGGTAGTCACGTTTTAACCAGTTCAACAATTTGAGGGCTAGGGATATAGCTCAGGGGCACAAGCGCCTGCCTGGTAAGTGCAAGGTCCCAGTGTTTGATCCTGGGTACCAAAAAAACAAAACAAAAACAACCCTGTTTGAGAAGTGTGATTACAGAGGAAGAATCTGTTCAAAACTTGAAATCAAAACACGTCACTATGTTTCATATACTTTAATAAGTTTTCCCAACTTATTTTGCTTATTGGGCCCTACCTGTGGGCAAACACTGTACTATAAATCATAGGAGATACAAAACAAAAGATGTTTTTCCTCTTAATAAACATACTAGCTTCTGTAAAATATATATCCTGGTCGAACAGCCTGATGTGAAGTAAAATTTGATCTTTGTACTCCCATAATTAAAGTTACTTAGTGAAATAAAATATATTTCTAATATTTCATAAATTTGCAAACTAATTTACTTTCATCTCTTTTTATGACACTGATGAAAATTACTCTGATTTTCATGTTCACTAGTGTAAGCCTAAAACTTAACCATTTCGGATTTTCTTAAGAAAACTGTAAAGCAATATTTACTAAGCGTGGAGCAGTCAGATTAATTTATCTGCCCATCTGATGTGACAAGTACCAAGTATATCAACATGCATCAAAAGAGGCCTCCACGACAAGGTGGAATACGGAGGCAGAAAGAAGCACACGAAGGGCAGGGTCCCTAGTGACGACGACGACCTGCAAACATGTGGAGTGGCCACGCAGAGACTCAGGAAGGAAAAGAGAGAGGAGAGGTGGTTTCAAATGTGCAGCGTATAAAGCAATATGACCCCATCAAAAGAGGGAGAAGAGGGAGAGAAAGAGAAAGAGAGAGATTGGGATTTCAAGTGGGATGGGATTAGCAGTTGACAATGGCAAATTCCACAGCTTAAAAAAAAAAAAACCTGCATGGAAACTTCCAGTTCTCCACCTGGAGTATCATTAACCATTCAAACCTAGAAAAACGCAGGAGTGCATTTCACCAGGAAAAAAAAAAAGTCATCAAATGTGGTATAACTCTGAACTTAGGAATTACAATTTTTTTTCTATTGGATGTCCCACCCTTTCACCATAGGCCCCCACAATTTAAAATCCTACGTCTGGTATGTGAAATAAAGTGCACAGCACACTTCCAGTTCACGGCTGCACCGCACTCCACTTTCAGGGGTCTCCTTTCCCATTAGCCCTTCCTTTAGCGCAATGGAGCTCAGTAAGTGTGTTCAGAGCACAGCCCCTGGGCCCGGGTGCCCCAAAACTCAAGCACCCTGAGACTGAGACAGGACAGTAAATTCAAGTCCAGCCTGGACAACTTAATGAGACCTTGTCTAAAAATAAATTTTTAAAAAAGGGGTTAAGGAGGTCAGCATGCCCTGGGTTCAGTTCCCAGTAAGTACTACAGAACGGAGGGAGGCTTAGAATCACATAAAGAGGTGTTTCCCGGCCGAAATCTGCACATGCATATTAAACTCCTGAGTTCCTCGTCATTTGAAATGAAGGAATGTAAGGACGACCATTTTTATTTTCTGTTAAGTAGCACTGGCATTTTACCTTTAGCTATCCTAACACAGAGCAGCTGTTATTTTTTTCTCCTTTTCTCTGTTAATTCCTCTTTTTGGGAAAAGAATGCTGCTGTTAGCATGTCATTTTATCAGTGTGATCTCATGATCCTCAAGAAATGTCACCCACACGAATCTCCCGCACAGCCGTCCACCTTTTTGGTGCCTCCTGCTGCCCCCTGCTGCCCAGAGCGTGTGTTTCTGGAACGCAGTCGCCGACTTCCTTTCAAACTTCTGCCTCTCGTTATTCTCCCATCTTCATTTCCTGGCCAGAAAGCCAGATCACCAGGGATCTAGCTGCGTTCCGACCCCAACCCCGGCTTGTGAAGAAACCTCAACAAGCTGGGAAGGCAAACCAAGGCCAAAAATGCACGTTGAAAGCAACATTCAACGCTGTTTGGGAGGGCATAATTGTTCCCTTAACCAACAGGCATATTTTAACTCCAGAAAGATTCAGAATGTACAGTAGGAAGCAAGGTACGTTGTTTTTAAAAATGCAACTGTACTATTTAAGAAACTCGACCCAGTAGAGTAAAACCTACTAGTGATTGAGAATCACCATATTTACAAGTTAAATGTCTTATATGGGCAAGATTTTTCTTAACTTCTCGAAAACATTTCCTAAGCATTAAAGATAGAATTGCATGTAGAAAATTTGTAAATTCACTATAAAAAGTGGGGAAGTATTTAAGTAACAATAAAAAAGATCACATATTATTTATCGGACCATGATATCTAAAATTTTAAAGGCTGGTAGATATGATAAGATTTGGAAACTAGTTTTAAAAACCTGAAGAACTACCTTTGAATATGTAAGTTTAATTCACTTTATATTTTTAATATAATATACAAACTCATTCTTAACAAGAATAAATAGGCTTCAATGAAAGAAGTGATGGAATTGCTTTTCCTCCAGCTGGTTTGTGGCGTTTAGGCAGCCCAGCTACGCTCCACTCCACAGAACTGGTTTGATGGTCCAGTTACCATTTATTTAGGCTTGGCCTCCCCCTGCTTCTTAGGAAATGGACCAGTGCTTCAGAAAGATGAAGGTGTGAAGTAGAGTCACACCAGTCCCCTCAGCATCCTCTCTCCACTGGTGGCTGAGAGGCCTGCCTGCTTCGGAGGCTACTAGCCTGATGGCGTGACTTGGCAATTCTTAACCCAAGCACCACGCTGATAGGGGATGAGCAAGCATTTTGCCGTTAGGTGTCCGGGAGATTTCACGTGTGCACAGTGTGCAGCTCACGCTGGAGGCCTTCAGCTCAACCCCTGCACCGTGGGGATACACTTGTCGGAGCAGGCTTAGCTGGGACCCACGGGTGCAGGAGTACAAGTCTGTCATGACCTTAAGGACCAAGGGACTTTGGAGCCTAGGGCTGCACAACAGCAACGCTCTATATTACGTCCCACAGGCCAGGCAGAGCTGAGAACTGCTTCAAAGCTAGTGTGACTGAGAAAGCGAATTTTAAATTTTAGGGGAATTCTGACTTAAAAATAAACACTTAAATGCGTACATACAGTTGACTACTGCAACTGAGAAATACTGAGTTCTGCAGTTTTAGGCCACTTAAAATGGTATGCGTCTATTAGGAAATAAGTGTGGAGTGATTCCTGCGCTAGCCCGCTGCCCAACACTTCCTGCCCCACTCTCTGCAGAGCTCTGCAAACCTACTTCATGAGAAGAACTGCAGCAGGGTGTGGTGGTGCATGCCTGCGGGTCTCTGAACTTGGGAGGCTGAGGCAGGAGGATCTATGCAAGGTCCAGGCCAGCGTGGTGAGTTCAAGGCCAGCCTGAGCGACACAGTGAGACTCTGTCTCAAAACAAAAAAGAAAGAGAGAACGAAGGAAGGAAGGAAGGAAGGAAGAAAAAAGAACAGAACAGAACTGCAGCAGTAGGGAACACAGTTGCAGGATTATACTGGCCTGGTTGTCCTCTCCTCCTAAAATTCCTTTCTTTAAAAATTAGCAAAGCTCATCAGAACTATAAATTTCTTAAGTCTCACAGCTTCATAAAGAGCAGCAAAGCAATTAACGCTCCTCAAAAGGCGCTCTTTGCTCCTCAGCTAGGGACAGTGTTTTTCAGCCAGAGGTCATGACCCCTGTCACCAAGGATGGAGGGTTTCCAGGGGACTCTGACTGGGGCCTGAGTTTCAGAGCTAAATATAGGTCACTGGCAGGGCCACCTCCAGCCCCAGTCTCTCTCCAAGCCTGTTCTGTTCATGAACGGAAGGCCCTCGTGGTTGATGGGACAAAAGCCTGAGAAAAATACAGCAAAATGACAACAGATGCACAAGTCCCTTCTGGATGGGACTTGCTGTTGAATAAATGAAACTGTATACTTCGCCAATTTGAAAAATAACATAATCTATGGATGGTTAGTTTAATTTTTTTCAATATAACAAAGTTTACTGAAGAAAGAAAAAAGGTTCTACAACCAGGCAGCATTCCAGACCAAAGATGATCCAGACTGCCTGCTGTTGCAGGGTTTTTTTTTGTTTTTTTGTTTTTTGTCTTTCTGAGACAGGGTCTTGCTATGCTGTTCAGGTTGGCCTTGAGCTCACTTTTGTAGCCAGGCTGGTCTCAAACTCACACTGATCCTCCTGCCTTAGCCTCCCAAGTGCTGGGATTACAGGCCTGCACCACCATGCCCAGCTAGCAAATAAATCTTGAAAATGCAATTAATCCGGAAACATAAGAAGAGTCCCTCAAATCTTTGCGAAGCCCTCATCCTTTGGAGGGCACTACTACAAGCACCCTATTATGCAGCAGGACCTATTTATTCGCTGGGTTTTTCAAGTGTTAAATGATAACCTTTCAAGCCGGTGGCCTTTAGTTTACATCAAAATATTTATCAGGGCAGAAGCCCCCTGATTCTCCCAAACAGTGTGGGCAGAGGGTGGTCCCTAGACCACAGCAGCAAGGGCCTCTGGGAGCTGCCCAAAATGGCAACTTCTCAGAAGCTCAACTGAAACTCTAAGGGTCCCCTGGGGCCCAGTGATCTGTTATCAGCCCTCTAGGTGATTCTGGGTGTGCACCAAAGTTAGTGATCCACTCATCTAGAGTATAGTAACCCCCCAAAAAATATCTCCAAGGAAGAAGACTCCATGTCTCCTGAAACTGGGGTACCTAACACTGGCCTTGTATGCCGTGAGACAGAAGCCAATACTTTATGGAATCTAATGTTTAAGTCATGAGTTTACCTACTTCAACAGGGCTTTGCTTAACTACTAGACTTCTGATGACTTTAAATTTATTTATTTATTTTTTTAAAAATTTTATTTATTTATTTGTTTGCTTGTTGTGTTTGTTTGTTTATTTATTCATTTTGTGGCTGGCTCAGCCTGCCCTGGTAGTGGCGCTGGCGCAGCATGTGGTGCCGGGGATCGAACTGCAGTCCCCGCAGTTGCCTGAGCCCTCCTAAGCAGGCGCTTTAGACCACTGAACCATCTCGCCAGCCCCCGATGATTTTAAATTTAATTTCAGGCCTTTATCATTTGTTAGCATTCAACTTCTGAAAGAATTTCATGAGCTGCTCCTGAAGAGAAGAGATAGCTAAGTGTACCTTATGGCAAATTCAACATCTAACAATTTCAGGTATATACAACTGATACACTAGGAGGACCTTCCTCATTCTATGAGATTATTAGATTTATAAAATAATAAATACGCTATAGGATGAAACTCTACTATTACACAGTGCGTTTTAAATATGTCAATTTACGGATTACAAATTTCCAGGGGCTGGAGAGATAGCTCATGGGCACAAGTACCTGCTGACAAGTGCAAGGCCCTGAGTTCGATCCCTGGCTCCAGAAAAAAAAAAAAAAAAAAACCTCCATCACAAGTTTCCAAATATCTCATGTGACAGGAGAGAGGAGGACATAATATACGAGCCCTGATTTCTTGAGTTCAAACTCCAACTTTTTCATTTACTGTGTAATGTGGGCCAAACTTCAGGTGTGTCGACTTTGCTAAGCTTATTTCCTCACCTGGATAAATGGTTGTAAGAATTGTTCTGCCCTTCAGTTTGTGTGTCAGGATCGTAGGGGACAGCAGAAGTCAGATTTAGGCTTGGGACTGGTGCATAGTAAACTCTAATTAAATGGTGGTGTTTCTTTTTAAATTGGCTCACCTGGAACTGGTCACTACAAAAATAGATATGAATGTTTATCACTCTAGAATGTTTACATTCTAAGCAGTCAAACTTTATGCAAAGCAAATAAGAGCTAACCAGGCTGAATACGAGACTTGAGCAGGTGTTTACACCCTCCTAAGTCTAAGTTCTAGCCACACTCATCATGGTAATTTCAGTCTGTCGGTGACTGATTTAGGTGTGAACATGTCTTGTGCTCTATGTCTCCATAAGCCAATAAGCTCTAAGTTTCTCAGAGGCATTTCTTCTACTATGAAAGATAAGTAGGAGAAACTCTTATTTTGAAAATTATGAGAATATCCTGCTCAGGAGCTGCAGCAGCCATTTTGTGACTATAAGGAAAGATATCACTGATATTATGACAAGGTAATGGATGGAACCTACAAAGGACCTCCTACCTCAGCAGCATAAGGCACCTGCCCAGCATCCCCAGTACCAAAAAAAAGGAACTTTGTAACACTGAACATTGTTGAACTACTGAGTTTGGCTTACCAAACCTACAAATAGCTTGCCTCCTAGTACTAATTTAGTTGAAAGGTGTCATTTTTTTACACCACTATTCCTAGGGTTGTACCTTAATATGAAAGCAAACTAAATGATCTGACTTTGAGCTGACATGGATTGACTGATTCTGTAAAAAAAATTGGAACTTTATTCCCGAGGCCATCTTAAGCCACACAGAGAATCCTTGATAAACAGCGCCTCTAACTGATAATTCACCTGTGCAGAAACATCATTAGTGTTTCTTTTTTGCTCCCTACCCAATAGGTTTAATGAACCATTAGCACAATGTCTAATGTGCTAATTTCATAAATTAAAAATTCTTTAAATTTCTGTTGTACATATAAATTAATACAGATTTTAAAATAAAAATAAGTATCTTAGTTCTAATATAATCCTTCAATACTAATTGTATTTCCCTACTGTATCTCATGGTTTATATTTTCTTTGATGTTTATTTCAAGGCAATGGGAACAAAATGTACAAAATAAGGCTCTAGCACAGTTGGTTGTAGATTTGCTTTGGCCTTTTGCAGTTGTAGAGATTCAATCCTTCGCACGTGCTAGGCGAAGGTTCTACCGCAAAGCTACATCTCCAGCATCCGTTACTGTTTTCTGAGACAGGGTCTTGCTAAGTTCCCCAGGCTGGACTCAAACTCGGCATCCTCCTGTCTCAGCAGACTCTCCAGCGGCCCAGGCCACGGGTATGTGCCGCCAGGCCTTGCTGTGTCCTGTTTACGTTTCTGGGCCTGCGGCTACAACTCAGGGGAGCAGCACAGGTTTAGCACGTGCGGGCTTCCGGGTTTGAACCCCAGCAGCTCAGGAGGTATACATTGCGCTGTCTTCAGCAGATGGACTCACAGAGACCCCTCCACCCTCCCAGTGCCAGCATGTGCTTTCTGTCTCTCTTCTTGGGCAAATCAGCCAACGTTGTCAGTCTCACTTTGCAACAAGAAATTCAGCTAATAACCTATTCACGCAGCATCTAGCTGGGCTAGGACTAAAACAAGTACGCCTCTCCATCCCCTCCACCTTGCCTTGTGAATGTTTGCAGCTGAAATAGTAGTCCTTCCATGGAAGGACACTTGTCAAAGCTTGTATCAGCTGATTTAAATTTAAAAAAGAATTTTTTCTTCCAGAAATCTTGGTCTTCATTCCCAAGTGGATAACCTATATACCTAAGCCCTTAGTTTTAAAGTATCTTTAAAGCCAATAATCATGGAGCACATTCCTATAACCTTAGCACACTGGATAGCTGAGGCAAGAGGAGCCCAAGTTTAAGCCTAGCCTAAGCCATCTAGCAATTTAGCCAGCCCATGTCTCAAAATTAAAAAGGGGTGGGGATGAAGCTCAGTGCAAATGTTTAACATTTAATTCCCAGTATGGCAAAAACAAACAAGCAAACAAACAAAACTTTATTTAAAAAAAAACAAAAAACAAAAAACAAAAAAAAAAAAACGTTGTAACCACCATCTTATAATAGCACACAAAAGACTGAGGAGTGGTGGATCCCAAACAAAAAGTCCCCAAATAAAAATAAATTAAGTATAAAATATGCTTTTTTCTTTTTCAGAATTAAATCATCATCTCTGCTTTATTTTCCCCTTCAGATTCTCCATTTGAGAATCAGTTTGGAAAGTGCAAAAAGAAAGTCATACCTCAACCCCCATTTTGTGTGTCATTTTCCTCCTTTGGCAAAAGCAGGCTGGGTAGTGCAATCTAGCTGTAGAGTCTCAAGGAAAACGGCAAGATGTCGAGGAAAGAGCCGGGAGGTGGGAGATGCGTGTGAGAAGCGGGTCATGTTAGAAGCACCTGCAATTTCACATCTATACTGAATTTGGTTTCCAAGGGTAAAACACATTGTGATTTTTCTTTCTTCTGGAAAAGTTCGTTCCCAGGGAAGATCAGGTTGGCCCTGCTTGACGCTTTCAGCCTTTCACATTAGGCCATCTTAATGTCTCCTGCGCCCCACCATTCCCCATTACCTAATGGGTTTAGCTAACATGAAATTTTCTCAGTCCTGCTAAATACACTTCAGTATGAAATCATATTGGCTCATGACATTAAGTCTTAGCATAATTTTCAGCTTATTCTATTATTGATCAAGCTCTACAATTTAAAGTTCATTTTTCTGCAGTTTACTGCCTAGATTTTGATTTAAAGATTCCCTACATCTTTGGCATCATTTCTTTCTTCTTTTCGCAACCTGTCTTTTTCTTTTTTTTTTGGCCATTTGACTCCTCATTAACCCCTCCCTCTTCTGAGGGATGGCCAGGGCGAAGGAAACCTTATGACGTTTTAATACAGCCACTTTTGTTACTTGCTACTGTCTTTGATAAAATACTGGGCAAGAAAAAAATAAGGGTATGACTGTTAACTGAAATAGCGTTTCAAAGATTTTAAAAAGAAATAATTTTTAATTATCCACAGTCTAGCAACTGCTATCACAAAAATTGAGTTAGTTCTCTCTACACTAAATTTCATAAAGGTTTTTAAATAATTAAAGCCACAGTCTGTTACTATAATTCTAATCATATTACAATGAATTAATAAAATAACTGTCTCTACAACATCATCAATTTAAAAAGAATTAATGCCCAAGGAATTAAGAACTAAAATGAAGCACAAGGTGGATTTTTTTAAAAATGGAGACTAATACAAAATACTGAATTTTTTGCTTCATAGATTTAAACCTCCTTACTCACAGAGTGGTATAACGGTCTCGTACAGAAAAATAATCTTTACTATAAATGTCGATGGGTGATCTTGACAAGGGAAGATTTAACTCTAGTGGTTACTTCATAATCAATGATGTAATAGTCAATGATGTAGGAGAACAAAGAGCATAGCTCCATATGGACTTCGTACCATCAGTTTGTTTTTAAAAGGGGGGCTGCATTACAGAAACGTTTACAGTTTTCAGAGATTAGAGGAAATGGAAAATGCTACCACTGTGAATAGCAGAATATTTTAGCAATAAATGTGTGGGAAAGCGTATTTTATTCAGGAGATCAACTTCAGAGAACTAAACTCTACAGCACAACCAGGTTAGAGAATGGATTTACACCTGCAGTGTTTCATTCTATAAATAATCTATAATGTCAGCAACCAGTCTTGGAGGAGTTTTTACACTTTACAGAGATAAAATGTTACGGTGAATAATTTCAAGTCTCCATAATATAGTAGAAATAAAAATATAGGCTGATGCATATTTATTTTTGAAGTTCAAGGAAAGATAAACAGATTATAGGAAATACTATTCCTAGTCATTTTTCACTTCAAACTATTAAATGATTAAATGACAAAAATAGCCTTTATGTATTTCAAAGAGAATAAAGACAGTAACTCCTGAAGTGTTCACTCTAAAGAAATAATCTACTTAATCATGTGGAAAAGATGATCTAGGCTACTATTTCAGTTGTTTTTATTTTATTCGGCAAAGTAATATGTTTCAAGGTATAATTACTAACTCCTCCCTCTTTCTTTTTGAACTAGAGACATCTTGGTATATTCATAAACAACTAAAACGTTTACAGATAGCAGTAACATCTATGTCACATCATAACACATTTTG
>PVKN010031504.1:0-12474 GCA_004027915.1 Capromys pilorides | reverse complement strand
AAAACCATTAAGATAAGGTGGGCCTGAGAAAATTCTTTTTAATTTGCTAAAAATGATCCATTCAAGTTACTGAGTCAATTAGGATTTTCTATAAAAGCAACCCTACATTCTACATTGGCTCAAACAAATTCACAGAATCTATTTATTTCTTACATTTTCTTTCCTAGGACCCACAAAGAAAGCTGTCCTTCCTAAAAGTTGGTCAATTTAGCATATTAAATTTAGTTCTTTAGACTCAATTCTTATATACAACATTTCATTTTCACACTAGGATTACAAATTTGCAAATTTCTAGGTGGACAATGTAAATCTTTTGCCTTCTCCATAAGGTCATTAACATTTTAAAAATTAGGGGGATTGGCATTTTATGTAACAAATAACTTTGTTTTGTTTTGTTGGTACCAAGGATCGAACTCAAGACCTTGTGCTTGCCAGGCAAGCACTTATTCCACTGAGCTATCTCCCCAGCTCCTGTAACAAATAACTTCTGATACTATCATCCAGCCATCAAAGCCAGGGACCCATGTTCAACCCTGATTTCCCATGCCTGTCTTGGAGGTGGCCTAATATTACTTTTAGGAGCATTCTTCTTGCCTAGAGTATAGAACAAAAACTCTTCAGGGTAAAATATTAATAATTAGCATGATGATGATTAGTGTAGCATTAAGAACTCATAAATCATAAATTCTGGTCATGAATATGGCAAACACTCCACTAACACATATGTTCCTAAAAACACAGTAAGCCATAATGAGGGAGTTAAAGGGGGTCATTTTTATAAATTATACATTATTCATTTCCCATTAGTCTTCAAAACAAACAACTCCTGGAAGGAAATAAGCTGCCAAAGAAAAGTTGCAGCAAAATAAACTTGGGGTTGCATTTAAATCAGAGAGGAAGAAATATTTTATTAGTGCTGAAAGTAGAAAGCAGTGGACTTGATGTGAGAGACCTGGTTTTCCTTCTGTCCACAGAGGATGAGAGTTAGGGATTTAATTTACTGTGTCTAAAAGGCATTTTAAGTTATTCATCAGGAACTAAAACTGGCAATATGGTTACACTGATATTACGTACCTCAGAAAGTTCTTCAAAGATTTCTCAGCTGTCAATACCCTTAATTTCTTTCATCTAGTAGAATGTTAGTTTCTGCTTTAGGGGTCTTATTTTAATTTGAAAACATCCCATTGAGCATCGGCATGTGTGATGAGTTTATGCCAGAGGAACTGCCCTTTTTTGGTGCCATTTCCATTTTGGAAAATGCTGATAAAACAGGTAGATGTTAGATTTTAATGGAAATACCCAGAGCATTGCTTGAAAAATGATACACATCAGTGTAGTTCCTGAGTCTTTTCTTCTTTTCCCCAATGGCATATTTTAGAGGGATAAGTATGAAAGACTGGGAATATACAAGATCCATTCCAGAAACATCAAAAAATTTGTTTCCATGTGCTTGGTATTCAAATTGCAAACATTGTTATGTCACCATTCTCAACAGTGAAACTCGCTGGTTAAAACTAATATTCTCATATCATGTAACACACTTCTCTGAGAAACTTTAGCAATATATAGTTGGTCTTTAAATCTACTCCCCCCCATTGGCACTATGACCTTGTAGACAAATGAATAGCCCTGCTTGCTCTGTTAGTTTCAATATCATTGATATTGAACATATGCATATAATATATTATTAAAGATGAAATCTGTTATTTTTATAAGTGTTCAGATAGATGGTCTGGGCTATAGACTGAATGTTTGTGTTCCAACGAAATTCATATGCTGAAACTGTAACCTTTACTTGATGGCATTTGCGGATGGGGACTTTAGGAAATAATTATGTTGAGATGAAGTACTGGAGGTGGGCTTCAATGGGTCCAAACCCTTATAAAAAGGAGGAGCAAATATGAGGTTCATTTATTCTCTCTCTCTTCTTCTCTTGATGCATACATGAAAGAAGGGTATAGGAAATCCTCGCCAAGAACCCAAAGAAACTGGAAATTTGACTGCCCTTCCACTGTCCAGAATCACAAGAAACCTGCAAGCCATCCATACTACCCAGTCTATACCTTATGATGGCCCAACAAAAGAAAAGTCTGCACAGGTTTTATTTATGTGTTTGAAATTAATGAAAGTTCAGTATTAAACTTTATCTGTCACTATTCAATCTCACGAGGTTAAAAAAAAAAACATGCTCACATTAAAGAGGGTGTGAGTGAAAAGAAGAGTGGGTGAGGGAAAAGGAAGATGTGAGACAAGGAAGGGGAAAGCAAGACATAGTGTTTAAGGCCACTCTACACTACTCAGCTTCCTGAGAGAACATGAACCCATCACTAAGTTGTCAAGAAACCACCTGGAAACATGAAATCTAAGAACTTTAAGGCAGCCAGTAGTGATACTTGATGTGCTCCTTCCCCTCCCATAGCCCTCAGTGCTCAAAGTTCTCCCTGTGGACTGCTTCCCTGCACTTGGTTGTGTTTCAGGCCCTCTGAGCAGCAGCTGGGGAGGCCATATCCCTGTGGATCTAGACTTGTGAGAGCTTCAGCCAAAGAGAGAACAAGGAAGTCTAGGCCACCTACCATCTGGCTTTTTTCTCCAGGGTAGGTCTACCTACAAGCACTTTAGAACCAGAACAGGAGCCTCCCCTGCAGCTGTTTGAAGAGGAAGGCAACCCAGTAATTGAGCACAAAATTACTCAGTGGGGTAAGAGTGACAGCACAGGTGTGAAATAATAAGTAACCTGGGTCCAGCACCCTCTCTCTCCTTTCTTTCTTTCTTTCTTTCTTTCTTTCTTTCTTTCTTTCTTTCTTTCTTTCTTTCTTTCTTCTTTCTTTCTTTCTTCTTTCTTTCTTTCTTTCTCTCTTTTTTTTTTTTTTTTATGTATCTAGTGCAGGGCCTACAGGGTCTCATTGCATAGATCAGATTCATAGTGATCCTCCTGTTTCCAGCCTCCCAAGAGCTGGGATTAGAGGTGCACTTGACCATTCCCATTCTCAATCACTGTCTCAGGTACCCTGGGGGTAGTGCTCGCACAGCTTGTAGTGCCAGGGATCTAACCCCAGACTACACTCAACCTAAAGCAGATGCTTTAGTCCACTGAGCTATCTGGACAGTCCTTCTCTCCCCTTCTTTAGCAATGGAATAACTTTAAAAATATGGTTCATTTTCATACACTCAAGTCAACATATCTTACATTTGTATAACTTTAGGATTATATGGCAAAAAGAGGCCGTCACACTTTTGTAGGTTTTTTTTTTTTTTTTTTTTTTTTTTTTTTTTTTTTTTTTTTTTTTTTTTTTTTTTTTTGATAATCTAAACTTCTTTGCAGCAAGTTTGAAGAAAACTTGCTGGCTTCTAGGGTTTTTGACCCTCATTCCTCAAATCTGATCAGAACAAGGCAAGAATTCCTGCTTATGGTGGCTGAGCATGACGCATAGCTGCTTCAAAGCAGAGGACACATGCGGATGACTTCTGCTGCTATTCTATTTTTAAGAAAAGATGAAGACATTGAAATCTAAAGCAACAGGTAACATTCTGCATAAAATATGTTCCACCAGCTGGTGCCACTAGCTGGTCCTCTCTTACAACTGTTTTGCTTCCGAGGCTCTCCAGGGTCTGGCTGGGCAAATGACTATTCGTGCCATGCCTGTATTCACATTTCCAGCTCTCTTCCCAATCAGATACTGACCTGACTTCTTCCACTCCAATGTCCTTATCCTTTACCTCTCCTGAAGATGTGCACAGGTATGTTCAGAAATCTACCTCAGATTTCTCACTTCCTGGCTGAAACTATCCTTTGTAATTAAAAACTTAATCGCTATTTTTGAGTAATAGTGAAGAAGTTGCCAGTGGCAGTGGAGACAAAGAAAATGATGCTGAAATGATTTGTTCTGTACTCATCTCAGATTTAAAGGATGCCTGGCTTAGCTTGATGTCCTCTGTCCTGTACCACAATCTGCCATGTTGAAGGTGATTAAGAAATATCAACTGAATAAATTTTTGGTCCAAAATAAGGTGAAGACCAGTGGCCCTAAAAGACACACTTAGAATGGTGGGAGTGGGGGAGAAACTGATTCCTTCATTATAGTGTTATTTAGAACATTATGTGAGACATAGCTATGTGAATAAACGATATAAAAGTTATAAACAGCAATTTTGTTTGAAAAAGAATAACATCAAATAATGCAAGCATATCCAAAGACATGTAAAGGAAAATGTTGAAAGAAAATATAGCCCGGTAGAGTGACACTTGCCTATAACTTCAACATTTAGAAGACTGAGATAGGAAGATGGTGAGTTTGAGAACGGCCGGAGGTGTACAAATAATGGGTACAGGGCCAGGCTGAGCAACACAGCAAGGCCCTGTCTCAAACAATAAAAGAAATTGAAGAAAGAAGATACAAAATAATGCAATCAATAGGCATTTGTTGACAGGAGGAAGTATAGGTAATTTTTTGTGTTCTTTATGTATTTATAGTTTCTAAAATAAACATCTAATATATAATTCACAAGTGCTGCTTACCCAGAATTAAATAAAGGAAAAAAAACAAAAATAGTCGTTACATATGTCAAAAGATATAATAAAGGCATCCTCAACATAATAATGCTATACTTATCATCCTGCTCATCCAATAATGTAGAGGATGTTGAGGTGAGCTAGAGAAAACTTCTCCATCTAGCGTGTGCTCCTGCTATATGATTTTCTGAAATCCACATACCTGCATCACAATATTGGTGAGGATGGAAGACACTCTCCAAAGCATCAGTGAGGGCTGCCTGTGAGGCAAAAGTAGGCCAAGACTCTGCTCCTTACAAGTCCAGGCAGGAGGATGCCCAGCTCCACAAGCAGAGCCCTGCTGCTCCAAGGATACAAAGTCATGTTTTATTCTGTGTTTCAAATCCATGCTCTGTGGAATGCTTTTAAACCTTCTTTCCTTTTTCCCTCCAGCTCTTTCATTATGTGAAACCAAACCAGAGGACTGGAAGAGTTGTGAGAAGCAGCCTCTATGGTGTTCAGTGCTTCTCAGCAGGCACCCATTTGGCTCCCAACTCTTAGCATGTCTGAAGATATTTTTGGTCATCACAATGGGGTGGTAAGCTGGAGGCTGCTGGTAGGTGCCCCATGTTCTACAATATGCAAAATACCCCTCAAAGCAGAATTAAAGGAGTTGATTGAAAGATAGTGTGTTTATTTTTTAAATTATTACAGTAAAAGACATATTACCATTAATCCACTCCAAAAAATTTTCCCCTCTCTCTTCAACACGTTTATCTCATCACTCTTGTGACTTTTTAAGCAGCTCTGGAATTCCTCTTTCCTGTGTGTATTTATAATGTGCTATGAAAATATAATGAATGCTGCTGCCTAGTACCATTCAACCATAGGTAGGCTCACAAAAACATTATTTTACCATTATTTACCTTATACAGTAGACCCAGCATTGCATAATGCTGGCTTTTCTGAAAAGTCAAAGCACCTGTGAAAAATAAATACTTGGAATGAAATTAGGGTATGGAGGCAGCCAAGACAGTGTAGCTAAAGACACTTACAAAAGAGGATTTCTAGAGATGCTTCAGAAAGTGGAAAGAATGGTGGGATAAGTGTGTTGGAACTGAAGAAAGTATTTAGAAAGGGGTTAGTGGCGATGCATCTTTTCACATAATATACTTTTTGAAATTTAAACATTCACCGTTGTACTACATTTTAAAATTTTAAACATTAACCATTGTTTTTAGCTACATCTCATATATGACCCAAAATGGCAGTGGGGAGGGTAATAAACATTGCTTTAGAATATCAAAGCATAGAACTAACTTCAGAGAATTCCTACCTTGTGACCAGCAGGCACCTGTGTCACTGAGAAATCATACTAAAAGTGGTCAATTCCAAGAATGAAGGCAGGCATCCAAAAACCACAGCCACTCGAGCTCTTGGTTTCAGAGCTGCACCTGATTCCCAAAACCACACTGTGGGAAAAGCAAGTTGGATTCCCTCCACCCCCCCCCCCACGCACCCACTTGATATAAGAATTTGACTACTATTTGCTAGAGCATGTTCAAAGAAAAGTCAAGGCTTGCTCTTCGGCATGTGCAGGAGTGAAGCTAGAAGTTAGGAAAGCATGCCCACACTTAATTGCTGCTGTCCGAAGCTTTCTCTAGAGCACCTGGTTGGCACAATGTAAATTAAGCGATGATGGCAAAAAAGCTTTTGATATTATAATCTTACACTTATAAATGAAATTTAGACTGGGTGTCCACAAAGTCACTTTCCTATATCCACCGTGACGTTATATGTAAACAGCATCTACCAGACAGTGTATCATGTCTGCCATTGTCATTTCTGAATTCTTAGTCTAATTAATTTCTCAGTTAACTGGTGTTAGCTTTTGAAGTATTTTCCCATCAAGGGTACAAAGGCTCTACATTTCCTGACTGGTGGCTGATAATCTCCCTCTGGACCCCATTAAAAAGAAAAGCAACTTGTTGCGGTACATACCTTTGAGCAGTGGGCTCTCTCTCCCTCAAGCCACCCTTTGTCTTTCAGCAGTACACACCGCGATGAAAAGGTCTGAGGTCAACAGATTTCTTCCTGCAACTATACAATTTTTTTCTCCTATCTGGATACCTGAAGACTAAAATATGCTCCTAAAGCATTGCCAGTGTGTGCTTGATCCCCACATGCATTTCTGCCTTTATTTCAGGGATTCTTTTCTGTTATATATTTGAATGCTTTTTAAATTCATTCATTTGTTGCTATATTTGCTTTGGGGAGGACATTCATCTCTGAGAGATCATTTTCTTATTGTATCTATTCTTCAATGGGATTGTTTCAGAAATAAATTTGTTTTGTTTGATCTTCAAGTTTCTCTGCTATTTTTTTAACTAACATACAAAAAATTGTAGGATCAATAGGATACACTCATGGAGACAAAAAAAAATTGACATTCTTCCTTCCACTGAATCTCCCACTCTCTACTGTGTGTTTCTTTTTTGCTTTGAAAAAGTAATCCCATATCTTCTCTGATTCCTCTGAATTCACAAAAACATATTCTGTTTAGTGATTTTGCTTTTCAACTTAGGACATTATGCTACTTGGTATCTAATATAACATTAATATAACTGAAATAATTGAGGTCTTTTACATTGTATTTTTAAAAAATTGCTGCTGCTTTAGTATTTGTCTTACTTTTATGCCTCTGGGATAAGATAATGGACATCCCAAGCTAAAGATAAAGAGATTTATTTTGGCTCTCAGTCAGTCCATGGTTGGCTGGCTTTAATGCAAAAATACCATGATAGAAGGACATGCAAAGGAAAGTTGCTAAATTCATGACAGCCAGGAAGCAGAGAGAGAAGGGAGGCTGGGGACAAGAACACAGGTTCCAGATCACACTCTGAGTGACCTGCCTCTAAGCAGGTGCACCCTCCTAACAGCACATTAAGCTATTGAATTCATTAATGATGATTCAGAAATGAGTATAGTACACTCAAAGCCCAATCACCTTTCACACACACTAGACATTTGGGAAACATTGGAGATCTAAATAATCATACTCTATTGCTATTCTAACAATATACACAATCACAGTGGCTTAAAAAACATGCATTTATTATCTCATAGCTCTAGGGAATAGGAGTCAAAATGTGGATGTTAAACTAAAGTAAAAATTTTAGTTGCAGACCTTGAATCATTTCTGAAGGCTGGTGAGACGCCCGAGTGTGGAGGACACCCTCTTCTTATCCTCCTTTGACCAGTGAAGTTCAGCAAGATTTTACCCTCCAAATACTTATATTTTAAAGGGAATACCTCAAGATTGTTATCCACTGAAATGAAGAGCAGCTGTATTACAGCTCAGGACACCTGAAAACATTGGTTAAAGTCTTCATCTTCCTGATATTCCCCTGATTTCTGTCCTTCCTGGGTGACTACCACTTCTCTTGACTCTTTCCAATATCTACATCTTATCTTTCCAAGAACGTTGTTAGCTTTCTTCTTACTTTAGCATTTTGCTTACATTAACTGTAACGTATTTCTGTTGCTTTCAGCTGAACAATCCTAACTGATACCTAGTGTGAATGTTAAACAAAAGTAAAAGGAGAAAGCCTTTTAATAGTAATTCTACATTGTTGGTTTCGTAGTCTAGTGGTGTTAATGTTTCTGTGACACAGTATATGCTAAGATTCCAGATCAATAACATCTTAGTAAACTATAATAGTTCATTTTGCCTCACTCAGGGAAGAATTCATTTTGTTTGGGAGAAGCCAATGAAAGAAGGATAACTAATAAAAATTCAGTGCTTCCTTACAGTGATTTAGGTTTTTGCTGAGTTTGAAATTTTTATGCCAATACTCCATGGATCACTGATTTAGACAAATTAAAGACATAAATCATATGAAAGCTGTAATTGCCAGAGAGGTTTGGTTTTCACTTTATATTTATAAAACCTATTTGTTTTGAACTATTTTATTGCTTCTACTTTACCTGCTTTTGTTGTTATGCTAAAACAGTTTCTTCTTTGCCATAGCCATTTATCTATGTTTTGCTTAGAAACTCTATTAAGCCGTATTTTGCATATGCTGGAATTTACACTTTGCCCCTAGTAGTAACACCTGTAAAAAAGAAATCAGTTATCCCACTGCAGGATGTTATCAATCTGTGAAAAAGTCTTCTGTAGAAGTGATAATAAGTAGTAAGGATTTTACAATATGGAATTATTCTTTGAAGATTTTTTTCATTAATAGTTAATTATAAATAACTGCTACTTTATTAATTTATTGGACATTTATTATACAGTAGGAAAGGACAGTGTTAAATTCAATTTTCACAGTAACTCTGTGCTTTAGGAAGTCATCATTCTCAGTTCACAGCTAAGGAAACTAAAGCTTAGAGACTGTGACATGCTTCTGATTCACTCAGAGACAGAGCTAGGATTTGAAACCAAGTCTGAATGAGTTAAAATTAATTGCTTCCAATAAATCTAAAACTTGCAGCTTTACTCAACCTTTCATTCACTTCTTAATTAATTCAAACTGTGTTTGTATGCGTTCATGACATGTCCATCAAAACGAAACCACACTATTTGTGAGTCATCATGCGGACCTTGGAAACCTCAGTTGGAGGATAACTGAAAACCTGACCAATTTGAAAGTGACTCTTTCAACATTTACTATGGGCACAATAGAGCCTTTGTTAAATCAGTAAATGCCAAGAGGTGCTGAGTGACCTCTCTAAGAGAAAACCTCACAATAGCAGGATGCTAATGTGGAGTTGAATCTGTTGAGCAGCAAGAGGGCAATACCAAATTGTAGCCCTTTCTTAACTGAATCATTTTTATGGGGGAACAAAAATATGGCTAAATAACAGCATTTGATATCTGGGGTAATTCCCAGGATAGTGCAAGCCTTCATTTCCTATAAGTATAGGTTTATGCATAATTCTGTTTAGTACTTTATAAGTATTTGTGTTACCGCTATGTCTACAGATTCCTACATTTGAGCATGGGAGTGTCTAAATGCAGGACACTTGGGATCTGATTTTGACTCCTTCCCTTACTGATTGTTTGGCTGTGCTACAATTAGTTTTACTGGTCAATATGTATGCTCATATTTATGACAATAATATCATAACAAAGAAAGAACATGATGTAATAGCAGAACCAACCTTAAAAGCTTTGTGAAAAATGTCCATAAAACATGTATAAAGGTTGTTTAAATATTGTAGATTTTTGACAAATATGTATTATTTTTATTTTGTAGAGTAGAAATTTAAATTTTTGTTGAATTTCTGATACTTTACTTAGTGAAAATTTGTAATATTTCTGAGCTATAGAGTCAGACAAACCCAGTAACAAATTCTAATTTTACAGTCA
Source organism: Capromys pilorides (assembly GCA_004027915.1). Taxonomy (NCBI): domain Eukaryota; kingdom Metazoa; phylum Chordata; class Mammalia; order Rodentia; family Capromyidae; genus Capromys; species Capromys pilorides. The sequence continues at coordinate 2,611 of PVKN010031504.1, read as the reverse complement.
TGGGGATCAAGCATAGGACCTCGCACTTTCTTGGCAGGCACTCATGCCACTGAGCTGTCTCCCTGACCACTTTTGTATCACTTCTAATGCTTTTTTATACTACTTTGTATTTGTTAAAAGTAAAATTATCTTTCAAAATTCAAAAATGAAATTTTCGAGAGAAGGCTTGATCCTGAAAAGGTACCCTCAAAAATGACATCCATGCTTTTGTCATAAAAAATAAATAAAATATGAGGCTAGAAAAATAATTATTATATGCACTAACCTGTTGAATCAATGATGAGGAATTTTTAGAGCTTTCAGTGATACAGTTTTCTGCTGCACAAGGCACTGCTACGGTAGCAGTTGGCTTAGTGTGTTTTACATGACCTGAGACAACCCCCAGCTTCATTGTCTTGCATGAACAGCTTTATTTCTGGGTTACTCTTCATATCTTTGTCAACAGAGGAGAGAGAAGCTGTGATCATGTCATCTTCCGCATGGTATCTCTGAAGGAGCAGCCTATGACTGGGCCTCCAGTGGCCTTGTAGCAGCAGAAGACTGGAGCACTGAAGAATCAGTATATTTTTTTTTTTAAGATTCTGATCTGTAGAAAGCAACTCACATCTCCCTTTAATTTACATTTTACTGGACAAATCAAGTCACATAGCCTAGCTTAACATCAAAGCATTGGAAATTTACAATCATCCGAAAGGGATGAGGAAGAAATATTTTGCAGAACAATATATGTACTGTATTTAATAATAGCAATTATCTATTGAGTAACATAGGCAAGCTAAGCTTCATTATACACATTTAAAAATCCCTGCAAGATAGATGTTTTTGCTTCTTTTCTCTAAATGAGAAATATTATACACAGAAAAGTTTTATTCATTCAACTATAGTCTGTGTAGAAAGCTTGGTAGTGAGTTCTACACCTCCCTGGATATAGAGTGATAACCAGAAATGTCACGAACTTGACCTACAATACATTTGAAATTAGCAGGAGAAATTATATAAAAATAATTACTTGATCCTAATTGTGAAAAACAGTCCAAGAGGTATAGGATGCCATGAAAATAAGTGCAGAGATCAAAGAAAATTTCTCTAAGAAAAGGATCTTAATCATTCAGCTGAAATATGACTGAAAAAGCCAGGTAGCAGCACAAATTTTGGCGTGAATTTTTTGTGCAAAGGACCTGTGAAGAAAACTTTAACAGTTCTGATTTCATAGCAGCACAGTCTGACTTACAGCAGCAAGTCAAGTCACAGACGAAGGATGCAACTTCTCTTAATGGATGCAGATGTGTAGCCTCGCAGCTAGAGGTACACACTTCAAACTCAATGTTGTCTGAGTTAAAATCTGCATTTTCCCTCTTATCAACATAAGATAAGCAAGTATCACCTCTTGTGTTTTAGTTGTTTCAATTATAAAATGAGAATGTGCTACCTACCTTAGAATTTTATTAAATGAATTAATTTTTACAAAGTACATCATGCATGATCTAGTATATATGATCATAAATTTTTTTCTCTTCTGCTTAGTATTAAATCACACAGAACTGGAAAAAGTGGTTTACCTGTTGAGCAGCCAAAGGCCTAGGTGGTCAGTTAGGACACAGGTCACTATCCCTAGGTGCTGAACCATGCCCCAGTCCCAGTCTGTAGCCCATTAGAAACCATACCACACAGTAGGGGCTGAGCAGCAGGGCACAAGGGAAAGCTTCATCTGTATTCTCCATTTCTTGCATCATCTCCTGGTCTCTGTCTCCTGTTTAATCATCAGTGGTATTGCACATGCTCATATGATGCACTCGGGCACCTGATCATGTGTTCCTTATGAGACTATAATCCCAAACTATCCCTACTTCTTGTCATGTGGAAAAATTGTCTTTCATGAAACAAGTTACTGTAGCCAAAAAAGGATGGAGATGGCTGAATTAGAACATGGGACAAAGTGCCAGTATGATCAAGCCTTGCACACTGATTGTGACAGTACAGCAAAGCACTGAGAGGTACCAGCTCCTACGTGTCAATTACCTCCACATGTGAGTGCTGGTCAGGGTCAAACAGATGCACTGCAAGTGGAGGAAGCATGTTTCTGCTAAGAATCCTGGAACACAGTACTCCTGCATCTTGGTGGCCCAGGGACCAGGGAATAGGGAGAGGTCAGAAAGAGAAAGCAAAGAAATGGAGCAAGTCTGGTGGAGAGAAGTAAATGTGATTAACAAGTCTAAGTGGGCTGTGTATGAATCCCCTTATTGGGAGACTGCTGAAGGGAGGTACCTGTTGAGGGACAAACATGCACCTATGGGTGGGACTAGGGTGACCTGAGTCCCTTACTTTTCCCCTCTGAAAAAGTTCATGAGTGATTTGTACACTAGTGTAGTAGGAGAGAACAGCTTCCCCTATGGGGCCTGCGTGGCAATCTTCAAACTTGCCCAGATTGGGGCTCAAAGGATACATTTAGGACTTCTGCTTGGATAGAGTTTTCCATATTCAGTTAGAGCTATAACATTTGGAGGCTTATACTGACCAAAAGAAGTTTCTCAGTCTTGTAACAATGCAACTAGTATGGACACTGACAATCTCACTTAAAGAGTGTGTGTGTGTGTGTGTGTGTGTGTGTGTG
>PVKN010031503.1:0-12477 GCA_004027915.1 Capromys pilorides | reverse complement strand
TTCCCATCTGTTTTGTAAAAATCACAAAGTGAAGTTAAAATAAAACATTTGATGGAACTATTATTTTTTTTTTATCTTTTCAATTCTGGAATAATTTCAAATTTAGAGAAAAGTTGCAAAAATAAAAACAAAAACCTTCCATCAATGCTTAAACTAGATTCCAACAAATGCTAACATTTGAACGATTGACTTTATTGTTTCCTCTGTCTCTCAGTCTGCCTGCGTGTGTCCATGCGGTCGTCTCTTTATGTGTACCCGGCATAGTTCTACCATCATTTATATATAGTTATCTCTCTATAAAATGCATATTTTATTAAGTATTTGAAATTAGATCCCACAATTTGCAATGCCTTTTTACCTTGAAGTATTGTTTAGGTAATAAAAACAATTTATATTTCACCAGTTGTCTGATTCTGTAATGTCTTTTCTTTTTTTTAAATGTATTTGGTTGTTGCAGGGTCTCACCACACAGCTCCCCAGCGCTGGGATTGCAGGTATGCATCACCACACCCAGTCTCAATAGCTGGCTCAGTGCACCCCACAGGTGGGGCTGGTGCTGCACGCTGGGGATTGGACCCCAGTCCTTGTGCCTGAGCTGTCTGGCTGGCCCCCTTCTTTCTTTTTTTTTCTTTTTTCTTTGAGTCTACTCTCTCTCCCCATCTCCTCTCCTTTCTGTAACCCCTTCAGACATAGGTGCTTATGTTGATGTTATCCTCCATGTCTTTGAGCACCACTGATTTTTTAAATTTATTTTCTTGATGTGCTTTGGACTGATTTCTATTAATCTCTAAGGTTTACTGAATCTCCCTGCTATCTATAACCTGTTAATTTGCTGAACCGAACTTTTCTTCAGTATAATTTTTTCTTGGTGCTGGGGATTGACCCCGGGACCTCAGTCATGTCAAGTGTCTATTGTTCATGAACATGTGTACATAAATATCTGCCCTTGCATTGTATGTCACCATAAAGGTTTTTAATTTTTCTGTAGTCCTATTACCTAGTTTATATTCATTTTATGCTTATGTTTTGGACATCAAATCCAAGAAATCATTGTCAACTCCAGTATCATATTCTCCTCCTGCCCCATGTTCTCTTCTACTTTCTAGTTTTTTGTTCGTTTGTTTGTTTTGTTTTTTGTGGGACCGGGATTCAAACTCATGACCTTGCACTTGCCAGACAGGCACTTGTGCCACGGAACTATCTCCCCAGCCCCTGTTTTGTTTTTAGTTTTATGTATTTGGTACAGGCTCTCACTGTGCAGCTTGGGCTCATAGTGATCCTCCTAGTTTCAGCGTCCCCAGTGCTCGGATTCCAGTGTGCACCACCATGCCTGGTCTTGGTGGATGGCTCAGTGCACCCAGGGTCAGGCCGGTGGGGCATGTGGTGCAGGGGATCAAGCCCGAGTCCTGGTGCTTGCCTAGGCAGGCTCTTAGATGCCGAGCTATCTCTGTGGCCCTCTATTTTCTAGTTTTATCTCATTTTTTCTAGGCCTTTCATCCATTTTGAATTAAGTTTTGCATGTGCTGTTAGGTAAGGGTCCAATTTTATTCTTCTTATGTGGATATCTAGTTTTCCCAGCGCCATTTTTCAGCAGACTGTCCTTTCCTCATGAAATGAATTTGATCACCTTATCAAAAATCATCTTATATGCCATGCTAGCCCCACTCCTGGGTCATGCTGAGAGGGCAATTGAGACTGGACATATGGTGGTGCATGCTTATAATCTCAGTTCTTGGGAGGCTGTAAACAGGCAGATCACTACAATACCAAAATACCAAAAAAATACCAAAATACCCTAAAATACCAAAATTCCCTAAAATACCAAAAAAAAAAAAAAAAAGTAATTGTACCACTGGGCATGATGGCATACATCTGTAATCCCAGCCTGTGGGAGGCTGAGGCAGAGGATTGCTGCGAGTCTGGACCAACCTGGGCTACAAAGTGAGCTCAAGGCCAGCCTGAACTGTGTAGGGAGACCCTGTCACAAAGAGACCCAAAAAAAAGGTCATTTTACCATAAATGTCAAGATTTTGGTGAGGCGACTTTCCATTCCCTTGGTCTCTCTGTCTTTATGCCAGAGTCATACTGTGTGGACTATGGTGACTTTATAGTAACTTTTGAGAGCTGGGGAGATAGCTCAGAAGAAGAGTAAGTGCCTATCTGACAAGCACAGGGTCCTGAGTTCAATCCCCAGTACTGAAAAAAAAAAACAAAAACAAAGTTTTCCATAGTAAGTTTGGAAATCAGGAACTGTGAGATATCCAACTTTAGTTTTTTGTTTTGTTTTTCAAGATGGCTTTGGTTTCTGGGAAGATGGCTCAGTAGAATAATCGTTTGCCTGGCAAGTGCAGGGTCCTGAAAACAATCAGGACCCTGGTAAGCACAGGGTCCTGACTTCAATCCCCGGTACTGAAAACAAAAACAAGATTGCTTTGGTCACTTAGGGGTTTTGAAATTTCATATTAGGGGCCTGAGGAGATAGCTTAGTGGAATAAGTGTTTGCCTGGCAAGTGCAAGGTCCTGAGTTTGATCCCTGGCACTACCAAAAAAAAAAAAAAATTCCATATTAGTTTTAAGGTTGATGTTTCTATTTTTGGAAGATGCAAACACACACACAAAGAAAACAACAAACCAAACCAAAACCCCACCATCACCAGGCATAGTGGCACAAGCCTGTAATTCCAGCACTTGGGAGGCTGAGGCAGAAGGATCAGTGTGAATTTGAGACCAACCTGGGCTACAAAAGTGAGCTCAAGGCCAGCCTGAATTGCATAACAGGACCCTGTCTCAAAAGAGCAAAAACAAACAACAACAAAACCCACCATCATTGGAATAATAATCTATAGGGACACAGATAGCTCAGAAGAATAAGCACCAACCTGGCAAGTACAAGGACCTGAGTTCAATCCCCAGCCCTGGTTCCCTGGGCATGCCATCTCGGCCCCGGATGCAATAAAAAATAAAAATAAGAAAATCTACAGATCTCCTTGGGTACTTATTATATCGTTCAACTCTAGGCCAGTCTTCAGTTTTAAAAAATTTTGTGTACATCTCTTTATCAGGACTATTTGTTGGCTCAGTGTTGTCACATAAACCATCCTCTTCCTCCCTTTCATCTTTCTGGTTTTTTGAGACAGGCCCTACTACATAGTCCATTATGTAAGCTGGCCTTGAACTCACAATCAAACATAATTTCTTTTAGTTCTTTAAACATACTTACTTATATTATCTTTGAAGTCTGCTAAATTCAACATTTGTAGACACAATTTCTATAAAATACCTTTTTTTCCTAAGGCCACACTTTCCCACTTTTTTACATGTCTTTTTTTTTCAATATGGTCAGCTCAGCCTGCCCTTGCCGTGGGGCTGGCGCAGCACGTGGTGCCAGGGATCAAACCGCGGTCCTTGCAGTTGCCCAAGCTTGTCTAAGCAGGCGCCTTCTACTGCTGAGCCATCTCGGCAGCCCCTGTATGTCTTTTTACTTTTTGCTGAAAATTAGACATTGCAAACCACAGTGATGGTACAGGCCTGTGACTCCAGCACTCAGGAGGCTGAGGCAGGAGAATCACCATGAGTTTGAGGTCAGCCTGAGTGACATAATGAGACCGTGTCTCAAAAAAGAAAAGAAGAAACTAAAAAAATTTTTAAACTATTTTAAAAATTAAGAAAAGAAGGCCACAGCAACCACTGAAGAACAGTAGCCATGGCTCTCCGCTATTCCATGACCATGAACCTCAACAAGGGCCACAAGGTGACTGAGATCGGGAGCAAACCAAGGCATAGCTGCCACAGCAGACGCCTCACCAAACACACCAAGTTCGCGTGGGACATGATCCAGGAGGTATGCGGCTTTGCCCCCTACTAGCAGCACACCATGGAGCTGCTCAAGGTCTCCAAGGACAAATGCGCCCTCAAGTTCATCAAAAAAAGGGTGGGGACGCACATCCGGGCCAAGAGGAAGCGCGAGGAGCTGAGCTGCCTGCTGGCCATCATGGGGAAGGCAGCTGCCGAGAAGGACTGAGGCCCGCTGGTATAAAGCTCTGCAGAAAGGAAAAAAGAAAAAAAAAGAAAATTAGACATTTTAAAAGATCTGTAGCATTTCTGAATTCTAAGTCCCTCCCCCCCATAGGCTGTTTCAAAGTTTTTGTCTTTTGTTTGTTTGTTTTGTTTTGTTTTGTCTTTTTGAGACAGTTTCAGTATGCAGTTCAGGCTGGCCTTGAGCTCACTTTTGTAGCCCAGGCTGGTCTTGAACTCTCACTGACCCTCCTGCCTCAGACTCCCAAGTGCTAGGATCACAGGCGTGCACCACCATGCCTGGCTCTTGTCTGTTTTTCTGCTAGATAATTTTTTTAGTCTGTCTGTCTGTCTGTCTGTCTGTCTATCTATCTATCTATCTATCTATCTATCTATCTATCTATCTATCTATCTGCAGGACCAGGGTTCTAACTCACACCTTGCACTTGCCAGGCAGGTACTTGTGCCATGGAGTTTTCTCCCCAGCCCCTCTGCTAGATAATTTTTCTGCACTAAAACTCTGAAACTTCTCTCTCCTGCAGAACAAAGTAGGCCATCTCTTCTGTTTTGTAACTGTTTATCAGCTTTTGGTTGCTGTGATAAAATACCTGAGAAGGGGGCCGGCCTGATAGCTCAGCGTGTCAGCCTGGCCCTCGGGACTCGCTGAGACTCTGTGGACCCTGTCCTAAATACAGGAAGGAAAAGAAAAAACAAACAGACAAACACCCTAGAAAATAAACTTAGAGGGTGAAAGGTGAATTTGACTCAAAATCTCTTTGCAAAGATCAAAGAATAAAGGGAGAGGGCGGGACCAAGGTCTCCGAGTTGTGGGGGGATGCATTGGGGGAACGGGCCCCAAAGCCACGCCCAGCCGCTGCCTCCTCCAGCTGGGCCCCACCCCCTGCGCCTGCTCGGCTCTGCTCCTCAGCGCCCCCCCTCCACCCACCCAAAGAGCTTTCCTCTGGCTCCTCGAGGTCCAGTGCCCTCTCCATGCCCCCTCTCTGACCACTGCTAGTCAGGGAGACCAAGCCTTCGACTTGTGAGCTTTCTGGGAGCCACTGGGGGGCCACTTTATATCTAAACCATAGCTGTTATTTATTTAATATGTATCTGGTACAGGATCCACAGAGTTTCGCTATATAGATTGGACTCGTAGTGACCCCCCTGTTTCCAGCCTCCCCAGCGCTGGGATCACAGGCGTGCGCCACCACACCCGGACTCGGGCGCAGGCTCAGCAGCCCCCAGGGGTGGCCCAGCGCGGCCTCTGGGCGGGGATTGAACCTCGGTCCCTGTGCTATCCCGCCGGCCCTCGCAACTGGATCTTAAATAATACCCACAAGCGTTGCTTCGGCCGCGAGAGCTGTTTGAAATCCCCTGCACGTTCGCAGACTGTCATTCCGTCCACGTTTCAAAAGGTCAAGGAATGTTACAGAGCCAAGGATTCTCATCCGAACTGTGTGATTTGCAAAACGCAAGCTAGCAGTGGAAACAACTCGCCAACAGTACTTGATAGAAATTCCTGGAAAGCAACAAAGACGTCTGTATCCTCAAAATGGAAAACACATCACCATGTGGTGGCTCCATAATTACTAGACTCAAGAGCTGCCCAAGGGCTGCATCAGAAACACATAAGCAGACAGAAGACTGTAATCATGTATTTTTTACTGGTAGATCTAATAATATTGTAGCTCTGGGGTAATGATGAGTAGAAATAGTGTGTTGAAATAACCACAGTTTTAATATGATATGAAAATAGCTATCATTTCTGCTGATGAAATCACTGTACTGCTACTGTTGCTGGCGTTTATTGCCTGGTGCAATAGTCTTTCGTTGCTGTATAAAATTGCCCCAGAATTCATGGCTTAAAACAATATTGTTTTTTTTTTTTTTTTTTCACAGAGTTTCCTTCTCTTTTCTTTTTGTTTGTTTTGTGACGGAATCTTGCAAGGTGGTTCAGGCTGGCCTTGAACTCACTGCATAGCCCAGGCTGGCCTACAATTTGCAGCATCCTGCCTCAGCCTCTTTAGTGCCTGGTGCCCCCGGCCCTCACATGGCTTCGGAGAGCCAGGCACGTAGAGTGGCTTCCCCAGTAAGCACTGGCTGAGGGGGCCTTGGGAAGTTTAGATCAAGCTGGTGATCAGGGTGCAGTGGTTTAAAGGCTTTACAGAGAGCGGGTAAAGTAGCTCTGGGGACTAGAGCACCTGCTTAGGCAGAGCGCAGGGTCCAGGGCTTGATCCCCAGCATCATGTGCCGCACCAGACCTGACCCTGGCCATGCTGAGCCGGCCACCAAGACCAGGCGTGGTGACGCATGCCTGTAATCCCAACACTAGGGAGGCTGAAAACAGGAGGATTACTGCAAGTCTAAGCTGCATAGTGAGACCCTACACCCAGTACATTTAAAAGAAAAAGATTTCACGGGACCGGAGAATCCACGTGGCAACTCAGTTCTGTGTCTGCTGACGGAGACCTCCAAATCCTCCCTGAAACCTGTCTCACCCCAGTGGCAATTTGTCTACTCAAAGATGTAATCCCAGCCGCCCTTGTCACTAAGTGTGACCGTATGACTATTCTGGCCAATGACGTGTAAGTAGAAGGTACTAGATTACTGGGACTTCTGGAAGTGTTTTTCTTTTCTTTTCTTTTGGCAATATTGGAGATTGAACTCAGGGCTTCATGCATGGCAGAAGTATTCTAACTCTAAGCTACATTCATCCTCCTTTTTATTTTTTTCTAAGGATCTCACTAGATTACCTGGATTGGCCTTGAACTTGTGATCTTCCTGCCTCAGCCTCCTGAGAAGCAGATATTAGAAGTTTATGCCATCTCATCAAGCTTTGGAAGTCTTTTTTCTTTTTTTTTTTTTAAGATAGACAGTTGCTGTCTTAAGCTATGAGATAACCACTAAGGATCATAAAGGAGAAGAACAGAAAGAGCCGCCATGTTTAATAACAGCAGAGCATCCCTCAGCTTCTGGTTTTGTTTTGCTTTTGTGTGAGACAGGGTCTCGCTATGCAGTTCAGGCTGGCCTTGAGCTCACTTTGCAGCCCAGGCTGGTCTCGAACTCATCACAATCCTGCCTCAGCCTCCCGAGTGCTGAGATTACAAGCGAGCACCACTGTCCCCGGCTCCTTCAGCTTCTTTAACATAGGGAAAGTGGCTTATGGCTCCTTATCAGCCTACACCAATGCTGATATGCCTACATTAGCTCACTGCAACCTCGCAACAAAATGGGGTGGAGATATTTTATCACCCTCTGCGGAAGAGACAGGAAGTCAGAGGACAGTTGTGCTGAGGCTCAGCTCTGTGCATAGCCACGACACAGCAAGGCTGGCTCAGCGCGGGGGACCTGTGTCTCCTGCAGCAGCAGAAATGGCAGTAACAGCAGTCGCTAGCTAGGCGTGGTGGCACCTGCCTGCAACCCCAGCCCTTGGGAGCCTGAAGCGGGAGGGTTGCTGAAAATCTGAGCTCAGCCTGGGCTTTGTAGTGAGTTCAAAGCCAGCCAGAACTACACAGTGAAACCCTATCTCCAAATAATAAAATAATAACAACAATAATAATAGTAATAATAATAATAATAGCAGCAACAGTAGCAAGCTCCTGTGATATGCTGAACACTAGGCGAATGGGTCACGTACCTACATTTACAGATGAAGGAAGTAGGACTTAGTAAATTTAAGTCATTTTCTCATGACTCAAGCAGTGCAATAAATGACCAAGATGATGAAATCTAGTACTTTTTTTTTTTCCTTTGGTAGTACTGGGGATCAAACCCAGGGAACACAGAATTACATCCTGCGCTCTCTTTGTATTTTATTTTGAGACAAGACTAAGTTGCCTAAGAGGGTGGCCTTAAACTTGTGATCTTCCTGCCTCAGCCTCCTGAGTAGCTCAGCCTCTGCAGTGTCCAGGGTCCTGCATGCACCAGAGGAACCGGTGGTCATTGGCTTTAGAGGGTCACAAGCTGAGAGGGGAAGAGAGAAACATGGGGCTGCAGAGGGGAAGAGGTAAGAAGCTGAGGCAGCAACCAGCAGCTGATCCCGACCCCAGCCCTCAGCATCGAGCTCTGAGGCGTCACCCACGTTCTATAGGCACCTTGCAGAGGGGGTGACAAGGCCCACAGAGGCTGGGGAGCTGACCAAAAAGATTAAAAGATTCAAAGCTTGCAGTTCTTTTTTTCTTTTGTTTTCTTTTTGTGTACAGGGTCTCACTACACAGCTTGGACTCCGTGATCCTCCTGTTTCCTGTCTCCCAAATTCTGGGATTACAGGCACATGCCACCACGCCAGACTCCAAGAACCAAACCCTGGCCCCTGTGCTTCCCTAAGCAAGCACTTAGTCTGCTGAGCTATACCGCCAGCCCTAAATCTCGCAGTTCTTTAAGCATCACATTTGCTACCTGAATAAGCAATAGTAACTGGATACTGCTCACATAAACCAAAAGGAGGTGTTTGGAGAGAAAATAGCCTAAGTCCCAGAATCGCGGCAGAACTGGGCCAGGCTGTGCCAATAACAGAAATGGATTTTATAGACATTAATTAGACAAGGAGGACACTGGAAAGATGATAAGGATGTATGTGAGGGAGTCGAAGGAGGAGGCGTGGTAGCTGTGTGGCCAGGAATCACGCTCGGGTTCCACACAGCCTGGCGCACGGCTAGCCCCACACCGGGCCGCACACAGCTGACTTTGCACAGCAGACACCCGGAGCCTTGCGACTGTGAGCGCTTCTGGAAACCCGACTGGAAACCATGATGTCTGGTCCTGGAGTTCAGGAGCCTCCGAATCGCAAGCTGCTGCTTCCCATTGTGGCTGATTAGTGGATCCTAGCCACTGAGACAGCTATAGCTGCAAGGGATTCCAGGAGCCCAGGCATCCAGTTTCTTTGGGGAGCTGGGACAGGCTTTGCTTTGGAAGGAGATGAATGCCTAGTACGTGAGAAGGAGTTTTGGTGAGTGGTTTGGGTGCTAGAAGGCCAAGAAGGACAAACACAGGCAGGAGAGCTGGGGAAAGGGCGGAAACCAAGGTCTTCTAAAAGCATTTATAAGAATGATTGATTGGCCATGCGTGGTGGTGCACGCCTATAATCCCAGCACTTGGGAGGCTGAGGCAGGAGGATCGATGTGAGTTCGAGACCAGCCTGGGGTACAAAAATGAGCTCAAGACCAGCCTGAACTGCATAGCGAGACCCTGTCTCAAAAAGACAAAAAAAGAACAATTGATCTGTCTGCTATTGCAGCTGAAACTTGAGGAAAGAAATAAATTAAGGGATATAATATATAACTCAAAATGAAGGCTTTTTATGAATATGTTGTTTAACAATCTATTTTTATTTCAATACCCATATGAATATAACCTTAAGGACAGTGTAGTCAGACAGACAGACAGACAGGCACACTTCTTCGACCCTGCAGGAATTCTTTCCAGGACCTGAATTCCCTTATTTTCTATTTATCAGCTCCCTTTTGGTTTCATTTTCCATCAACCAGTCTTTCATTTTTTTCATGATACTGAGGACTGAGCCCAGGGATGCTGTACCACTGACCTGCGTGTGTCACTGACCTTGTGGGGAATTTCATTCAGCTCTCATCCGGTTTCGTTAGCTGCCAAATCATGGAAAGAATTAAGTTTGTAGCCAGGCGTGGTGGTGCACATCTGTAATCCCAGCACTTGGGAGGCTGAGACAGGAGGATCGATGTGAGTTTGAGACCAGCCTGGGCTACAAAAGTGAGCTCAAGGCCAGCCTGAACTGCACAGCAAGACGCTGTCTCAAAAAGACAAAAAAAAAATTAAGTTCGTGAACTGAGGCTCTACTGTACACACACACACACACACACACACACACACATTTTTAAAAAGAGGAGGTCTCCCTAAATTGCTCAGGCCGGGTTCTGCCTTGGAGCTGTCCTGCCTCAGCCTCCAGGGTGCTGGGATTACAGATGCACACCACCAGCCATCTAGCTTGCCTCACCTGCAGCTGAGGGCTTGGGTTAATGAAGAAGGCAGTGTACAGTACAGGGAGGCCAAGGCCCGGGCCTGGGCCTCAGCTGTCAGCAGCTGACAGCGCATATTCTGTCAGGAAAACGGGGAATTCTGAAAGCGCGGGTGACTGCAGAGGTGCCACGTGTGGCCTGCAGTCATGGGAAGGGTGCTTCTCTAGGGATGCCACCACCGCCCTGCAGCCATTCCGCGCTGCTCGGTGGCTTGCACAGGGCCACCAGGGCCTGCGGGAGAGACGCTCTGGTAAACATCAGCTCTCCCAGGGCCTGGAGGAAGCTGGCTCACAGCGCCGGCCAGATCAGGGCGGTAAATGCAGCCACGCGCAGACTTCCCTGAACGCTGGGCTGGAGAGGAGCTGAGACAAGGAGCTCCCAAAAGGGCCGCGTGTGAGCCCAGCCCAGCGGCACAGGCCCGCGGACTATGAGCACCGTGGGCGCAGAGCATCAGGTCGCCGAGTCCTCCTCGGCCTCGGGCGGGCATGTGCCCTGCCGCAGAGCTGACTGAAACGTGGGCTTTGGATATGGGGGCGGGGGTCCAGTGCAGCCTGCAGGTCACCCACTCTGCTGTGCCCGCTGCTGGGGAGCGCGCCGGGGAGCCGCCCTTAACATCCTTTGGTCGGTCCGTCAGTCCGTCCGCTCGTCGCAGCTTGCCTTTGTTTGATGCCGTACCAAACACTCAGAGCAGTGTCTAGTTTTTTGTTTGTTTTTTTTTTTAAGAGGCATTCAATAACCATTACTGAGCTGGATTTATTGGAAGGCTGCTGCTAGACCAAAAAGGCGGGCCAGATCAAAGGCCTCCCAGAACCTGCGGGCCCCAGGCAGTGGCGGGGAGAGTGGGCCCGAAACTGATCGCGGCCGGGACAGGGCAGAGCCGCGGCAGACAGGAAAACGGGAGGCGCACGAGCGTGGGAGCCGCACGCGGAGACGGGGGCGGGGACGCTGCGAAACGCGCCGCGTGCCAGGCCCAGCGGTGTCCCAGGCCCGACCCTCGGCCCAACCGACCGGCTCTGCCCAGCTGCACACCTCGGCTCGCCCGCCCGCTGCTCTGCATCCCCGCAGGCCCTGCCCACCCCTCCTGCTCCCACTCCCCTCTGCACAAAAGCCGAGGCGGCCCCCGGCTTCTGCGCCCAGGGCCCTGCCCTGCCAGCCAGGCCTTCCCCCGGCCAGGCCCTCCAGGTGCCTTAGGTTAGGACCACGGAGCGCGCCACACGCGGCTCTTGATCTCGCTGTCAAGTACAGCTGACCACAGGATTCGTCGGAGCGGCGCGGGATGAGCGTAGGATGCGATCTGCGGGGCACCCGGGCAGATCTCTGCGTTGCCCTTAGATACGGGGCGGAGAGGCTGCGGCTCCGGAAGAAAGCGACTAAAAAGCAAACAGGTGGTGGAGAGAGCTGCCCGCCCCAGACGTGCCTGCCCCTGCGGCTGCCTCGATGGCCGCTCACGGAGGCGAGAGTGGTGGGGAGAGAGATAATGAGGGGATTTAGGGCTTTGAACAAAACAGAACCCTCCGATCAGAGCAACGGATGACAGGTATCCAGCCGTCCAGCCCACAGAGAGCGAACCCTGCGCCTGGCACCGTCTGACCGCTGGACAAAGGAAGCCCAGAGCCCACCGAGCCCTTTGGAGGCGAAGGGAACCAGGCGGATGTGGGACGCTTGCCATTCACCGCGAACCATCTGGTCCAGCAGGCTGCGCTCACCTGCTTAGGAAGGCTAGAATGTGAAGGGACTGCGCCCCCACGCAGGCTTCTGGGAGCTTGGTGGAGTACGACGTTCCTGTCACTGGAGGCGGGCTGCATGGTGCTGGGCTCAGCTGTCCCGCAGTTTGGTGCTGGCTGCAGGGCGGGGCGTTGCCACGTATTTCACGTAGGCAGGCAAAGTGCAAAGGATGCTTAAGATCAGACATCTCTGGGGAAGAACACTCTAGCTCAGAAATAATGGAAGTTCGGGTGAGTATTTGGTTTGTCTAAAAAACTACATTGTAGGAGCCTGCGAGATGGCTCAGCGGTCTAAAGCGCCTGCTTAGGCAACTGCAGGCACTGCGGTTCGATACCACCTGCTGCGCCACCCCACCCTGAGGGCAGGCTGAGCTGGTCACAATATAAAAAATAAAAATAACAGTACATTCTAGCCAGGCAAAAAATAGTGATGCATATCTGTAACCCTAGTAAAGAGGAGGCTAAGGCAGGAGGATTATTGAGAGTTGTCAGGGCCAGCCTGGGCAAGACCAGCAAGACCCTGTCCCCAAAACAAACAAATAGTAACAAAAACATTCTGGCTTTTGTTTGCAAGCAGTACAGTAATAACTGGATATAGTTAGGCCTCACATGATAATAAATTACAGAGAGGCAGGAAGAAGCTAAGTCTGAGGTTGGTAACGTGCCTGGGGTCACCTCATTACCAAGAGCAGGGCTGGGGCTAAAAGCCTGCTAGGCTGGCCTTTAACTCTGAAATCTCATGTATTCAT
>PVKN010031502.1:0-12612 GCA_004027915.1 Capromys pilorides | reverse complement strand
GATCTCCATTCAAATACTACTGCGCATCTAGTAGAACTTGTTATACGGAGCACTTCTAATTTCCTCTCTCCCACCCTTCTTGCGAATTGCTATGGTTTTAGTTTACCTGAAAAAAAGGCTTCACTTGGTAATAAGTAGACTGAGATGCTTTCATTACATGCAGGACAGTGGATTGAAACACATGTGGGTTGTAATATAATAAATATCAATATGATATAATAGAAAAATGTAATTCCTCGACGTCTCAGCTTTCCATTACTAAAACAAATAACTGCAATAATGAGCTGATCAGAAGGTTTATTTTGGCTCAGAATCTGAGGTTTTTTTTTTTTTTTTTTTACCCTGTGAACCCACTGTTTTTGGGCCATGAAAGGAAGTTCAACCATGGGCACACCCCAGGGATCTAAGGACGTCAAATTAGGCTCCATCTTCTGAAGGTTTCCCACTTCTCAGCAGACCCACTTGAAGACCAAAGACCAGTCCTCTAGCATTATCCATGTGCAAAGAAAAACCAAGCTACTGGCTCCAAGCTGAGCCACATGTTCGTATCATTTGACAAAGATTTTATAGCAGTTATTATAGTTACGGCCAATGTGGGGGATTAAATAATGGTCAGCTGGTGGCAGCCAGCTCAACTGAATCGGCCCGGTGCTGGGTGTGGAAGCACCGTGCAAACCGCTGCCAACAGCATAAAAGCAGAACTAGAGGGGAAGGTGGTGAGCCACTGTTCCTACTGAAGAAGCTCTGGCTCTCCTGATGTTAGTTCAGTTGTTCTCATCCCCAGAAAAACTTGGGTGCTCACTGCCACTGTGATTTTCTTTGGAGAAACCCTTGTCTTTACCTTGAGTGTCAATCCCTGGCTATAGTGCAGATCCCTCAGCCTGCTGGCCCAGACCCTTCATCCCACTGGTGCAGACTTTTTAGTTTCCACCTCTGATCTTTGGGCCTTCCCGATGCAAATCCTTGATATAAACTGGAGTGAGACTTTGTGCGTTCTAAACCTGCACCTGGACTTGAGAGGACATTGCTTTGTGCTCTTGGCCAGCAGATGGATTCCAGCAGAAGATCGCCATGCAATCCAGGCCCTCAGCTGAATTCTTTGGATCTCTAGTGTGTGTACAGAGCTCCTACAAACCCTCCTTGCATTTGACTCTTTGGGAGGTAATTAATAAAATAACCTTAGAAGTTATGTGCACCCTATTAAATCTTTCCTTGTGTAAACTCTGACTACGACAACCATTTTATGGAATGTACAACTTTTGTAGATATAGACAATGTATTTGTCTATATTCATGATTGTTTCTCCAAATATTATGACGGCAATTAAAGTTGTGGCACCCTGTGACCATAATTCTCCGATAACTCTATGGAAAGATATCATTGTTTAGGTGGTTAATCTTTTTTTTAAGGTGACGGTAATGACTCCCAAGTTTATTATGTGCTCTTACCCAAACTTGAGGTTTCTGATGGTCTTGTGAATGTCATTAATAACTTCTTTGATGGCTACTGACACCCCCAGGAGCAGCTCAGTAGGGAGGAAAGGACCCCAGGAACTGATCCCCTGGCAGTTTTGAAAGGGCCAGTTTTTCTCCCTTTAATGTATGTTGATAGATGATTGTAAAAAACAAACGAACAAAAAAAACAACGTTAAAAGCACATCATGGTTATGCTCTGTTGAATTTGCACATAGATGCACTAAAAAGAACGAGGAAAAACATTTGGTGAGCAAAAGTAGTGATGAAGTATCAGATACCACAAACACAGAACTGATGGCCCAAGTTAATAAACATTTTGACTAATGTTTTAACAAATCACCCAATGGTTTACTATCTGAATGACATGAGTTACAGATAGTGAACAGAGGTGGAAACCAGAAAAAAAGAGAAAGTAATAAACTCCTCCATGCATGGCTAAAGTCCGTCCCAGGTTATAGATATAGATATAGATATAGATAGATATAGATATATATGTATAGATATATATGTATATGTATATATATATATGTATATGTATATATATATATTTAAATTTTAAACCTCATTTATTTATTTGTGTTATGGCTGGCTCAGCCTCCCGTGGGGGTGGGGCTGGCACAGCATGTGGTGCCAGGGATTGAGCTGCGGTCCCTATGCTTAGCCTCAACTTTCCTAGGCAAGCTGAGCCATCTCGCTGGACCCCAGGTTATATTTGGCACAAATGTTTTTACAGGATACTTAATAAACCTCTAACAACTCCTTACTGTCCTTTTGCCTGGGGCTTTTTCTTGGATTCAGAGCATGGGAGAGACAGAAGGGGCATTTGCACCTTGGCAAGCAGTTTCCAAAGACGGTAGGTCTTGTGTAAGAAGCTCTCGAGGAGGTGGGATCTAGGATTTCACTGGTGCATCATGGACAACCTACACACTCGTTTTCTGGATTTTTTTTTTTTTTTTTTTTTTTTAAGTATCAGGGATTGAACTCAGGACATTGAGCTTGCCAGACAAGCTCTTATTCTACTGAGCTATCTTCCTGGCCCTACTCATTCATTTTCTTCCTGAAGACAGGAAGTTTTTCATAGCAGCACAAGGGGCTGAGATTTTTTTGTGTTCCAAAAGGCTACAGAGTGAGAAGAAGCTTTCCTGTTCTAGGTGCCCCAAGGATGTGGTTTCAAGGTTATCTCACTTTCCATGCCCGGCCCAGGGTCCACAAGGTCAGACTTAGTACTTAGGGTCAGTCATATTCTGTCTCAGATTTTTGCTAATAATTTACCCAGAAAAAGAAAGAGAGTGGGGACACCCCCCCCCACCCTTCCCCCCCAGAGACAGCACTCAGAGTTCCAAGCTGGTCTGAGCTAGTGTGTTTAATGGCAGCTTGAACTACGCATGAAGAACCTGTCTCAAAATACAAACAATTCCCTCCAAGCAAGGAATTAAAAAAAAAGTCACAGAAAACATCTTTCCTGATCAATGGGATCAAGGGACATGTGACAGGCACTCATTTGGCATGCTGCACAAGTAGGAGTTTTAAATGAGTTATCTTTCAGCATATAACTACTGCGCAATCAGTACTTGGAACACTTATAACACTGCAGTGAGCTCCCCAGGTAGGTCCTCTTGTTGCAGGAAGCTGAGTTAGATAAAAATATTACGGCCAGTCAGATAGAGCTAGGCCTTCCAGGAGACAGCATGGAAGACAAGACGACTGGACTTTGCAACTCTGGGAAAGACAGACGCCCCTGCTGTGGGCCAGCCCTCAGGACAAAAGAGTAAACAAATGCAGCCACATTCCTCCTCAGGAATGAGCATCGGAGATTGATATTCTAAATAGGTACCAATCACCTGGAGGCCAGAGAGTCACTAACCCAACCCCCTACAGGAAAAGCCCCTGTTGTGCATTCCTGTCTTTGTCACTTGACTCGCTTCCTCATTTAGGCCCAGATTTAATCAGTTTCTCTGGAGCAATTGTACTTTGAATCTTATTCATTGATCATAGCTTGTCCCACCTCATGTCAGCCAAGCGAGTTCCATGTTTTCCACTTTAAACTCACCTCACCATAATGATGCAAGAAGAAAAAACTGATCTGGGGTGGATGGCCTTCAATAGGGAACCTCCAAATGATATAGGGAAAACTGATCTCCAACCTGAAAAGTACCTGGGATGAGTTTGTGTTCTCCAAAACCAAAGAATGAATTTTAGGAACAAATGGAGGTAATGAGCAGAACATTTTTATTGAGGGAAAGAAAACTCCTGTCTCTGATTCTGAGTGGGTGGTCCCCAGGAAGCCAGCTCTTCCAGGGACTTTTATAGTGCAAAACCATGCTGTGGGGCTGGTCTAAGGCGGAAACCATGGAAACTCGCTTAGGTGGGCATGAGGAGGAACAAAACTGCGGTCAACCAATGAGATTACAAACACCATTGCTCAGGTAAAATTGACTAAAGCCAATACTGAATGGGGAAGGGCGTCACATAGCAAGCAGGTTGAATAGGAACAGAGTCTCTTCCTGTTGGGGGTTGGGTTACTCAGTCATTTAGGCTCTTTAGAATATCAATCCTGATGCACATTCCTAGGGAAGTAGGTGGCTACATTTGTTTCTTTTTTTTGTCTTGAGGTTGGGCCCACAGCAGGGGTATCTGCCTCTTGTAAAGCTGTATAGTCATCTTGTCTTTCATCTTGTCTCCTTGAGGGCCTGACCTGTCTGACTGCCTATAATATTCTTTATCTAATTCACCTGTCTACAACAATATGGTTTTGCTCTATGCAGCTTCCCAGGCAACTCACTTGGGTCCCCCTTCTGTCCTCTCAGACAGGAGCTTCCTTTCCCCAATAAATGTATTTTGCTCTTGACTGTTGTACCCTAACCAAATCGTCTCCATCTTGTTCTGTATGCACCGCCATTCAATGCTTCTGTGTTTTTTTAAAGTTTATTTTTATTTTCTGAAACCACATTTGTTTTGTTCTGTTATGGCCGGTTCAGCCTTCGCTGGGGGTTGCGGAGTGGCGCAGCATGTGGGGCTTGGGATCGAGCCGCGGTCCCTGCGGTGGACTAAACTCCCCGACACAGGCGCTTCAGACCGCTGAGCCGTCTCACCAGCCCTCAGTGTTTAAGTTAAACTAAAACTTTGTATTTATCCACTGCCTTACAGCCCCAGATGAGCTCGGTAGCCCCTATCTGATTCCTTCCGGAAGCGTACTTCCCCTGCCTCTCCCTTGCCCTGAGCCCAACAACTTATATTTGCCCTTTCCAGGAGTGTGTTGCCCTTGCTTCTCCCTTGTCCTAAGCTCTATAGCACCCATGTGGCCTCCCAAGTTGTACTTCCACCTCTCCACACCTTTTGCGGTTTGCGAGCTTAAAAACTCACTGTTCTTGTGCCATGGCGCACATCCTGTCACAGCTTGCTGGGTGTATGTACGCTGCTGGGTACCAGCTTAAATAAAGTGTTATTTCCTTTTCGGACTTGCTTTGTTTCTGAGCTACAACACTGACCTCTTTTATTCCTAAAATTCATTCTTTGGTTTTAGAGCACAGGAACTTGTCTCGGTTATCTTTCAGGTTGGGAGTTCATTTCCCGGCACCACAGTGTAACAGGCTACTTAGGTTTCAGTTTCAGACTCCCCAAGGTAACTTCCTTGTGAATTAGCAAAAGGGTACATTAAAAATTACAACTTTAAGCCCTCATGTCCGGGAAGTTTTTCCTAAGGCTGATGAGGTTTTTTTATAACTATTTTTAGCAAGAAGAGCATTGTACTTATATAGGCCAAAGGTAAATGACCTTGGGTCAGAATGTGCCTATTGTGATGACTTAGGCTAGAGTGATTCATGTTGATGTGCCTAAAACAATCAGCCCCTATATAGTAGGTGATGGTCGAGTTTAGGCCTGACTACCTGGTGATCTGCATAGGAATGTAGCTAATGATTTTGTTTTGTTAAAACTCAAAGTTCAGGGGCCGGCGAGATGGTTCAGTGGTCTAAAGCGCCTGCTTAGGAGGGCTCAGGCGACTGCCGGGACTGCAGTTCGATCCCCGGCACCACATGCTGCGCCAGCGCCACCACCAGGGCAGGCTGAGCCAGCCACAAAATGAATAAAGAAAGAAACAAACAAACACAACAAGCAAATAAATAAATAAATAAAATTAAAAACAAAAACAAAAACAAAAAAAACCCTCAAAGTTCGTCTGGATACTGCGCTCAATCTATTGTCTAGTTAATTAGTGGGTTAAGTAGAAAGTAGTTTTGGTATAAAAACCCTGTTCTCTGTCACTCGGGCGCTTCTCTGTCTTCTTTCCTGCGTGGTGAGTTGAAGTCAGGAAGGCCCCGAGCTCGGTATTAAAGGCTCAAATTTTTTTTTTTTTTTTTTTTTTTTTTGTGGGACTGGGGTTCGAACTCACGACCTTGCACTTGCCAGGCAGGCACTTGTGCCACAGAGCTATCTCCCCAGCCCCGAAGGCTCAAATTTAAATCCTAATTTGGACTCTGGTCTGGCCTCTGTTTGAGAACCCATAACAGGGCACAGAAAGTGTAAAACTATGTTACACTCAGCCACCACTGACGCTGTGCAGTGGCTGATGCTGATGCTGCTGTTCCTTGCAGGGCAGGATTAGCTGCATCCCTGGCCCCTACCCACCAGAGGTCAGCAGCCACTCTTAGTTATACACCCAGAAACCTCTTCAGAAATTGGGAAATCTCCCTGCCGGGCAAATCTCAGTCCCGCAGCTAAGAGAAGGTGGAGTTAAAGCACCGCCCTCTCTCCTGGCACAGAGGACGGCAGCTTTTGCCCTGAGGCTTCTTCCTCTTTCCACTTCCTGCTAGCCCCAGGAGTTTCACTTTCCTTTGTTAGCCAGCAACTGGGAAAGGAGGTTAAGGCCAGCAGGCAGAACAAGGCAGACCCTGAGGTGAGGGAACTCCACCCTGACATCTTCACCACTTCAAGCTGGAAGCAAGATTTTCTTCTGGGCCTGAAGTAAGTGAGGAAGCCTGGGACCAAGGGCTTGCAAGGGAGCTTGCAAGGGCGGGGCAAAATACTATGGGAAGTTGGCAGAGTTTACTTTGTGCTCAGGTGGTTTTCTCTGAAGGCAAAAGAGGCAGCCTTGCAGAGCCAGAGTGGGAAGTGCCTGGAAAGAAAACGATGAGAGCCAAGGCCTTATTTCCTGCAGAAGTCTTTATTTCTTCAGGTTGAATGTGTTCTCACAGCCTTCCTGTTTCGTAGTTTCAGTTTTCCTATGTTCAAGGAGAAACTGGAATTGATAGCTCCCTCGGCCCTTTGCTCCCGGGCAAGAGCAGGGCCTCTTATTTCCTGACTCCTCTCCCTCCCCAGACGGTTACTGAGGCCGTTGTCCCTGCCTTCCTAGCTCCCAAGGCAGAATGCAGTCCCCAGGCTCAGGCAGGCTGAATGTGTGAGCTAGTTCTTCCCTGCCAGCTGACATCCATGGAGGGACTGTCTAGGCCTCTGGGACAGACACATGCTGGCCCTCAGCTTATCTGAGGCCAGCGGGTTGGCCCCTGCCTGCCACGGTTCTGCGATTCCTTTTTACCTGTGCCCTGGAGTTCTGGTGTCAGAAATGAACTTGAGTTCTGTTTCTGTTTTTCCTTTAAGAGAAAGGTCTTCCTGTGCTGTCCTGGCTGATGTTAAGGTCCTGGGGGTCTAATGATCCTATTGCTTCAGCCTTCTTAGCAGCTGGAAGTACTAGTACACCACCAAGCCTTATTGCTTAAGCTTGAGTGAATAGTACAGAGAAGCCCGGCATCCTCACCTGCGTGAGACTCGGTCATCTTTTCCGCTGTACACACCTTTGTCCTGATTGTGCCACCCTGGCTTGTTTGCTTTGCTGAGGCGGTGAGCAGGAGTTGGCTTCTGCTCAGCAACAGCCTGAGGTTGCCTCTGCCTCACTCTCAGTCAGGCTCTCTGCTGTCTCTGAGTGCTGCGCATCCTAGGCTACGTTGAGGACAACTCCATCTTTTTTTTTGTTTTTTTGTGGAACTGGGGTTCAAACTCACGACCTTGCATTTGCCAGGCAGGCACTTGTGCCACGGAGCTATCTTCCCGGCCCCTTGGGGACAACTGCATCTTAATGGGTATTGTTACCAGGAACTGGGTTTTAATACCATGAGGCCCTGCTCTCTCCAGGGACTTGTGGTAAGAAGGAAACATTATAAGATGTCCAAATTTAATTACTAAGGTGTGGGTGATGTAGGGGAGTGAAACTCCTCACCTGAACCATATCTGGGCCAAGTTCAAGTTCTCTAAAATCGAAGGATGAATTTTAGGAACAACAGAGGTGAAGAGCAGAATATATTTACTGGGGAAAGAAAGCTCCTGTGTGAGAGGATAGAAGAGGGACCAGAGTGGGTTCTCCCAGAAATCTGCATTTTCCAGGGATTTTTATAGAGTAAAACCATGGTGTGAGGCAGGTCTAAAGTGGAAAACATGGGAACCCACTAGGTGGGCATGAATTGGGACAAACCTATGGTCACCAAAAAGATTACAAGAATAAAATTGATTAAATCCAGGATTAAATCAGGAAGGGAGTCACAGAGCAAGAGTTCATGAATGTTGAACAGGGTTGGGTTAGTGACTCTGGCTTCCTCCAGGTGAGAGAGACCTATTAAGATTATCTTTTTTTTTTTTAAGATTATCAATCTTTGGGGCCAGGGAGATAGCTCAGGGGCACAAGTGCCTGCTTGGCAAGTGAAAGGTCCTGAGTTTGGTCCCCAGTTCCAAGGAAAAAGAAAAAAGAAAAAAATTAGCAGTCTTTAGGGTGATATGCATTTGTCTGATCTTTTGTCTTGAGATCTGACCAACACCAGGGAATGCCTTTTGTCTCTAATAGTTGCAAGGTATCTTGTCTTCCTTTCTGGCTCCTTCTGAGGGCCTAGTTCTATCTGATTACCTGTGATATTTTTATCTAACTTGTCCACCTATCAGTCTCCCATGTGGGAGACTCCTTGTCCCTTTCATGATGGCAGCTGCTTGGACATCAGCTTGAAGCCTCCTGATCACATGGTACACCCCAAGGGAAACTCCACTGTCCACTACTTCCTCCTCTGTAGGTCTTTAGTATTACCCAGCACTGGTAAGATGCTGAAAGGAAGAAAAGACAACAGAACCTTACATCTATGGTGGGTTCATAGCCACAGTCATAAACAGGTGCATTTATGGTACCATGTGAAGCCCTGGTCTTGCTAGTCAACAGAACCTGATCCATTACAGCAGCTGTAGGCAGCTGGTGAGATAGCTCAGCAAAATAAGTGCCTGCTTAGGCAAGTGCAGGGACCAGGTTCAATCCTTGGCACCACATGCTGTCCTGGTGCCACCCCTGAGCAGGCCGGGCCTGCAGCCCTGGCAAATGCCTATAATCCCAGTGCTGGGGAGGCTGAAAACAGGAGGATCACTCAGAGCCTGAGCTGTGTATCGAGACCCTGTACCAAATACATTAAAAAAAAAAAAAAAAAAAAGTTCTAGCAACTGTAGGCAGACACTCACAGCACTTGGCCTGTGGGTGATTTTTAGTTTGTGTGCCAGCAGCTGGTTGACTCTGGGCAGCTCACTTTCATGATCTGCTCTTAGGTTCATCTTAGGGCTATGGTGTGGGGAGGGAGGTCCTGTAGGTCTTGTGTCTCTATACATCTTTTATCACACCCTATTTTTTCTTTTCCTTTTAGCAATGATATGTAGATTATTACATACTGCAGGCCTTTCAGTATTAAACTTCTCTACTGTCTTAGTATCCTAAAGCACTTGTTAAAAAATTACTATAAAATGTATGACTGAAAGGGATGGGAATTTATGCACCTACAGTTCCGGAGGCTAGAAGCACAAACCCAGAGTGGTGGAGACTTGGCTCCTTCAGGGCTCTAAGGGAAGGTCTGCTCTGCTAGCCTGCTCCTACCCGGGGAGCTTGGAGCAGTCCCTCTCCTCCTTGACTTGGAGCTGCGTTCCCCTCCTGTCTGCTCCACTCACTGTCTCTGTCCATATCAAGATGAGCAGCTTCTTTTTTTTTTTTAAATTTTATTTATTTGTTTTGTGGGACCAGGGTTCAAACTCATGACCTCGCATTTGCTAGGCAGGCACTTTTGCCACGAAGCTATCTCCCCAGCCCCTTGGGCTTGATTCTTTTTTTTTTTTTTTTTAATTTTTATTGGTTTATTTGTTCGTTTATTTTATGGCCGGCTCAGCCTGCCCTGGTGGTGGGGCTGGCGCAGCATGTGGTGCCGGGGATCGAACCGCACCGCAGTCCCTGCAGTTGCCTGAGCTTTCCTAAGCAGGTGCTTTAGACCACTGAACCATCTCACTGGCCCCAAGATGAGCTTCTGACAAATGAATATCGCCAGGCCACATTCTCTGCTTGAATATTAGCAATACTTATGGGATTGGTTTGCCTTGCTCACTGAGACAGACTAACCAGGTTCCCTTGGCTTAACAAAGGGATGTCAGGTAGAGAACCAACTAGGGAGTGAGCTCCCTGAAGGTCCTTGCAGTGGAGGAAGAACCTCTTTGCCCTCCTGGCAGAGGCCTGCTCTGAAGAGAGCGGTCCAGAAGCAGTGGATGTGTGTGAGCCTAACACAGCTTAAGGAAATTGTGCTCCAAGGGCCTGATGGCCTTGATAGCTTCTGCTCTAGAGGAAAAAACATTGATAGGGAATCACAGTCCTCTTATGGAAGTTGAGGTCTGTGAGTACCAAGAAGTATTCAAAAGAATCTGATTACAAGGTAAAGCAAATATCAGTGTTATCTTTACAAGAAAGATTTCATCCTGATCATAATCTTTTCATTCTCCCACAATCCTATATAATTCCTAGTTCTTTGAGGTACCTTTTCTCATTTCTCACATTGTCTACTTCTATTTCCTTCATCAGCTTATCCTAGATTGCTCCATTCTTGGTTCTTTGTTCATGGGCAGACATGGTCACCTGTTCACAGACTGGAAGGTGCTTCATGTCCAGCTTCCCGCAGGATCACAGGACACCAGTGACATAGCAGGGCTCCTAGCGGAGCCTCCACACTAGCAATGTAGAAAACCAGATGCTGTGTCCTCCCTCAGCAAGGCACTTTGGTAGAAGATGCCTTTTCTCTAAAAAATATTCATCCTCTTTCTGATTTCATATTGCCTTCCTGTCATTCAGCTTTCATTTCAAATCTTACTCAAGGAAGCTAATCATGGATAGTCTCTTATTTGACAAGTCATTGAATTTCCTCACACTTGTGACTGAACATTTTTATGACAGATTATTTAGTTAATTTTTGTCTTGTTTAGGTGACTATGACTTTATTATGGGTAATATCATCTGTTCGCATTCAACTTATGATTTTTGGACCTTCATCCATTTCTAGAATTTTAATCACTTAGCACAACTGATTATGCTAATACTTTGCTGAATAGTTAATTAATTAATTGATTGGCATTCACCTTATGGATGTGGATTTTCCCTTTTCCTACTGAAACTTCTCTCTTATGACCAAGATTCTGCTTAAGGGTATTTATGTTCTCAACGGATATTTCCCTGATTTATGTGTACCATTTCCCCCTCCCCAAAAGCACAGACTGAGGCTCCCTTCAGTCTCTTTGACTCGTGCCACAGGCCTGTAGTCTGAGCACTCAGGAAACTCAGGAGATGACATTGCCGTGAGTTCAAGGCTAGTCTATACTAATAATGAGCTCTCGACCTGTCTGAAATAGATAGCCAGACCCTGTCTCAAAAACAAAGCAAAATATGCTTTGATGTATTTCCAGGCCAGTGTGAAATCCTACCACCTACAAACACATCTTACACCTCGCCACTTGCTGTTTTATCTGGAGCCTTCCATTTCTACTCTCTTGTAAAGTTGGAGAGTGATGTTTTCTTTTAGATTTTGCCTCTGTTTCTGTTGAAGTGTGTTCAGCAGCATGCTTACAGTTGAAGTAAGACTTGGGAAGTTATGTTCACCCTTATTCTACCTATTTTTAAAAAAACTTTTTTTGTTTATTTATTTATTTATTTATTTATTTATTTATTTATTTATTTATGTTATGGCCGGTTCAATCTGCCCTGGGGTTAGGGCTGGCACAGCATGTCGTGCCAGGGATCGAACCGTGGTCCCTGCAGTTGCCTAAGCTTGCCTAAGCAGGCACTTTAGACCACTGAGCTATCTCACTGGCCCCCTTATTCTACCTATTGAGTTGAATGTTACTTTCGGTCAACTGTGGTGAACCTCTTAGGGCTCTCAGTGATCCAAGTAGCCTGCTGCAGTACATGGGTTCTAGGCTCACCACCCTACTCTAATACTTTTAGTTCTGCTTAGCTGTCTGAGAAAAAGAGAATGCTCTGATTTCTAAAGAATTTTCTTTTCTTTCTTTCTTTCTTTTTTTTTAATTTTTTATTTATTTATTTATTTGTTTGCTTGTTGTGTTTGTTTGTTTCTTTATTCATTTTGTGGCTGGCTCAGCCTGCCCTTGTGGTGGCGCTGGCGCAGCATGTGGTGCCGGGGATCGAACTGCAGTCCCCGCAGTTGCCTGAGCCCTCCTAAGCAGGCGCTTTAGACCACTGAACCATCTCGCCGGCCCCTCTTTCTTTCTTTCTTTCTTTCTTTTTTTTTTTTTTTTTTTTTTTTTTTTTTTTTTTTTTTTTTTTTTTTTTTTTTTTTTTTTTTTTTGTCTTTTTGAGCAGGATCTCATTATGTAGTTCAGGCTGGCCTTGAGATCACTTTTGTAGCCCAGGCTGGTGTTGAACTCGCACGGATTTTCCTGCCTCAGCCTCCCAAGTGCTGGGATTATAGGTGTGCACCACCATGCCTGGCTCTCAAGAATTTTCTTTTGAGGAATAAATTAGTGAAATGGCACCCAAACTGACAGAGGATTATCTACCCCTTGCTGATTAAATTGTGTCTAATTCCAGTTTCTCTGCATATGTGTGGGAAGCCAGTGACAACATATGAAGGATTGTTAAGGCAGGTATGTTAGAAGTGAAATACTTCTTAACTGAAAATCAAATCCATGATTGCAAAGTTCACCTATTGGAAGGTGGTTAATCAATAAAAATAAACATTAGTAAGAAAGCTAAGGGTTTTGCTCTTGTTAGGGACTGGGGAGTGGGGAGATAACTCAGGGGCACAAGTGCCTGCCTGGCAAGTGCAAGGTCCTGAGTTGGATCTCCAGTTGCACC
>PVKN010031501.1:0-12372 GCA_004027915.1 Capromys pilorides | reverse complement strand
CAACAGAATAGTAAGAGTGAATGGGAAAATGCTGGGTTAATGGAATATTTGTCCAGTTCAGTTTGGAGGGATTAGAAAGAGCTTCCTGAAGGAGTCCAGCTCCCCTCTTCGAGTTGCAACACTCCCAGTGGATGCCTGACACCAGTAGGACTGAACCTTGTGTATTGTATTTTTTTTCCACACATACCTTTGATGAAATTTAATTTATAAAATAGATTAAGATAGAATAACCATGATGATATTCTGCAATAAACATGTGGTGGCGCATGCCTGTAGTCCCAGTGCTTGTGAGGCTGAAAAACAGGAGAATCACTGAATCTGATCTACATAGTGAGACCCTATGGACCCTGTAGACTGTACCAATATATAAAAATATCAGACCTTCCAAATTTAAAGACTCAATTCAAAAATGGGCATCTGAGGTGAATACATATTTCTCAGAAGAGGAAATACAAACAAATAAATATATGAAAAAATGTTCAACCTCACTGGTCATTTGAGAGATATAAACTAAAACAACACTGAGATTCTATCTCACCTCAGAAAGAATGGCTATCATCAAGAAATCAGCCAATAACAAATGCTGGTAGGGCTGTGGAGAAAAAGGAAACCTCCACTGGTGGTGGGACTGTCGACTCATGCAACCACTGTGGAAATTAGTGTGGAGATTTCTCAAAAAACTAGGATCGAAGGTCCCCTTTGACCCAGCTATTTCCCTGGCTATCTCCTCCTGCTGGGTATCTTCCCAGAAGAACTGAAAACATCATATCACAGCAATATATGTGCACCCATGTTTATAACAGCAAGATTTGTAATAGCTAGATCTTGGAGACAATCCAAATGTCTGTTGACTGAGGAATGGATAAAGCAAAATGGGTTTTTCTTTCTTATGTATTTGGCATGGGGTCTCACTATGCAGCTTGCACTCATAGTGATTGTCCTGTTTTCAGCCACCTCAGCTCTGGGATTACAGGTGTATGCCACTACTGCTAGTCTCGGCAGCCAGCTCAGTGTGCCTGGGGAGTGGGCCAGTGTGGCATGTGGTACTGGGGATCCAACCCCAGTCCTTGTGTTTGCCTAAGCAGGCACTTAGCCCACTGAGCTATCTTGCCTGCCCAAAATGTGGTATTTTTATGCAATAGGGTATTATTCAGTTGTGAAGAAGGATAACTTGGAGACATTTCTAGGTAAATGGTTACACCTTAAGACCATACTCCTAAGTGAAATAAACCAGATGCACATGTGTAAACATCATATTGTCTCCCTGGTGTGAGAGGCTGGAAGAGTAGTGATCCAAAATGTACAACAGATATTGGGAAATGGGAAGAAACTGTTCAAAAGGAAAGAGAAACTCTGATGGGAGATGGAGAAAAGAAAGAAGAAAGAAGCAGATATAAATATACATATATATGTTTCTATAATATATATGATAATTAAGATTATTATACTACTACTTTGCTTAGTTCATTAAAAAGAAAGGCTTGTGGGCTGGCCAGATAGCTCAGTGGACTAAAGTACCTGCTTAGGCAGAGTGCAGAGACCAGGGTTCGATCCCAGGCACCACACGCCGTGCTGGCCCTGCCCCTGCCCGTGGGGAGCAGTGAGACAGAAATTGAGATTGGGCATGGTGGCATGTGCCTGTAATCCCAGCGCTTGGGAGGCTGAAAACAGGAGGATCAATATAAGCCCGATCTGTGTAATGAGACCCTGTGGACCCTGTCCTAAATACATTAAAAAAAGAGAGAAAGGCTTGTGCTAATATTGTTTGGACAATTAAATGCCTGTATCTTATACTCTGAGTAATTTAAAGATAACAGCATGCAATGTATTAACCATTATTACCCTCATTTTATCTTGTTTTGAAATTTTATTTTTCTCTTTAAAATAAATAAACTAGGCCTCCCACAAAAGAGATATTTTTCTAGGCACCCCTGGGGGATGGATTGGTGCCAGGTCAGGGTGGAAGAGTAGTCCACCTAAGATCTTAGGCTGACACGGACATCCGGAAGGGAGGTGGTGGTGGCTCCCTGCTGTGGGGGTGGAACTAGAAGTGAAGGAGGGCAGAGAGAGCAGAGGTGGAGTGGCCGCGGCTGTGACTGCTGTGGGCTGGGACGAGGCTGCAGCGGAATCCCCTCTCCAGGCCAAGTGGGCGCCACTGAGGGGTGGTAGTGCAGCTTGCCGAGTTTGGGGGAGGCAGAAAGAAAGGAGGCCTGTTTTGGGGTGGAGGAGTGGGAAAATGATGCTTTCAGTTGGGTGGGGAGAGGCTGAGGAGGAGGCAGAGGACGTGGTGGCTATGTGGCTGACTGGAGTTGGGGAAGTACAGATCGATGCCGTGACGCCCACTGAGCGTGGCTTGTGCGTGTGTGTGGATGCGGAGGTAGCCACAGTCCTGCTGCTGCGAAGCTCCCTGCTGCGTGCTGCTGTGACAGTGGCAAGTCCAGGGCTCTGTGCCTGGCTGTGGGGCAGAGCAAGCTCATCAGAGAAGTCGTGGTGTGGCCCCACAGAGGGAACAGCGCCTGTGGGGTACAGAGCTCTGCACACCTCCTGGCAAGCCGAGGGAAGCTGTCCCCCTCCATGTGTGCTGTAGAAGCTGTACCTTTCATCTTTCGGAGGAGGGAACATGGGCAGTGTTTCCTGTGGTGTAGGTAGTGGGTTCTCCATGGATGTTGGTGCTCAGGTCAGTTGTTGAAGATTGCAGTGTCCTATTGCTTCCCATAGGTCAGGCTGCACATTACAGAATGCTGGTTAGTCAGCCTTGAGACTGGGTCTATCTCAGGGATAAAAATATCCAGCTGTAGTTACAATCAGTAGCAGCCAGGTGCCAAATGGATTTGGCTTCAGGTGCGACTGTCTTATGAAATGCATTGGGGGCAAGGATCAGTGTGTGCTGTCCCTGTGAAAGGAAGGTTAAAATTTTGAATAAAGCCTGCCATGAATGCCTGTCAAAATCTGACAGATGTGTCCGGGCAAGCCTGATAATGGGACATTTCTTCCTTTCTGTAACCCTTGCTTGTTTAACTGATGGCCTTGCAATGTAACTTGAGATGTTTAAACTTCCTTAGCAACCCATGATGTCACTAATCCTCCAATCACAGTGTACATATCTACCTTTGTACATCCCTGCTCGCTTTCCCTATAAAAGTCCCTAAACCCTGCCAGGCAGGAGATCCCAGTCAGGCCCACCAGTTTAAGAAATTACCTCCTAAACTTTATCGGTACCCTTTCTTCCCGTGTTTAGTCTGTTTTATGCAACACCTAAAAGCTAGCCTGCTGCTTACAAAACTAGATCCAGTTGGGAGGGCAGCACGTGTTGGAGTGGGCTGCCTAGTTATGTCCTGGTGAGATGGGGTTGATCTGCCCCTCAGGGTGGGCAGACACTGTTCGGCAGGGCAGACTGTTCCATCTTGAGGTCTCAGTTCCTTGTTTGGATGGGCTGGTTTTTTGGGCTCCCACTACCCTATTTTTTTTTTTTTTTAAGAATTCTTTATTTATTTGGTACAGGGTCTTACTATGCAGTTCAGACTCACAGTGATCCTCCTATTTCAGCCTTCCCAGCACTGGGATTACAAGTGTGCACTACCACACTCAGTTTTGGTAGCCAGCATGGGGTGTCCAGGGTTTTGGGGCTGGAGCAGCACGTGGTGCCAGGGATTGAACCTGGGTCCTTGTGCTTGCCAGGCAAGCGCTCAGACCACTGAGCTATCATCCCCCCACCACCCTACTCTTTCTAAAGGACTATGTTTTAACCACTTTATTTCCTTCAGTCTGGCTTTTGAGGTAATTTGTCTGTAAGGCTGCCAGTGTTGAAGAGCCTTGCAAGTTACATATGGTCAGTAAAATTATTTCTTTGGTCTCCACAGTATGTTTAAGTTCGAATTAATTTCAGTGTTTAAAACATCACATTTCATGCACAGATCTGGCTTTCCAGTTCACTTGGAGGCCTGGAGAAGCAGCCACGCTGAGTGCATCTTGCTGGCTAGAGGCCTCTGCTCTGTATAACACACTGGTACCTCAGGTGCCCCAGGCCCCAGCGGGCCTGCTCCTGGCTTTTCAGTCCCTATCTTGAACTTGCTTTGTGACAACAACAAAATTTTTTTTTGAGTTGCAAATTACATATAATACAAGGCATCTATTTTAAGTCTATATATATAGTTAGCTAACTTTTTATCAATCTGATTTATTGTTATAATTTCAGAGCTGAACCCCTAGAGGGCAATGTTTCTCCTCCCTGCAGGTTTCGGGGAGCACTGCACAGGTCCTCAGCACCCTGACCCCAAAGCCCTGCGAGGTGCTTCAGCTGCCTGTGTCTCCCTCACCTTCTGAGCACTTCCCGAGTGCAGCGCTGCTGTAATCCAAGCCTCTGCTCTTTGTGCCCTACTGAGTTGCTTCTAGGTTTAGCTACAGAAAGGGTCCACTGACAAAATGCTAATTGTTGAATGGTAAAAAAGTAATAATTATAGAGACTGTCATTTGTCAAATTCTGCCATATGCCAGGAGCTGTGCAGGGTTGTTTAAAATAGCTTATCTCTAATTCATGTGAGCAAGTTGTCCCATTTCAAGCTGAGGAGATGCAGGCACAGGAAGGTTGAATGGTTTGCTGTGGGCAGGGAACAGCTGACTTGAGGGATTCTGTGGACCACAGAAGGACATGTTCAGCTCCCCCCAGTGTGCTGGGCAGCGTTTTCTTGAGAGGAAGATGTTTAACCACCTCAGTGGGAAGAATGGGTGTTTATCTGGTAGAGGTGGATAGGCTGGGGTGGGCATTCCAGATAGAGGGCAGAGCATGCAGAGGAGAGGTCTTTAGGGGAGAGCTGGTTGAGACTATTGCAGCCTTAAAAATTAGGGCCTTGAAAGCGTTGCCCAGAGCTTTGGCCTTTAACTCAAAAGTCAGTGTGTTTTTAAGCTTTGCTGTGAGAAGCTGTGGAGAGGCATCCTTGTTTGTCCCATACTCACTAGAAGTGCTCTCAAGGGGTTGTGTGTGTTTAGGCATAGTGGAAAATTTCTTTCACAGAGAGGATTTCTTAAGAAAAAAAAAAACCGAGTTGCTGTTGCTGTTGGTGGGGCAGTTGAATGTCTGTGAGCAGAGGTGTGACACGGCCAGGCCGGAGTCTGGCAGCCCCGAGTTGGGTCAGCAGTGGCCAGGCTGGGGGCAAGGGGCCTGTGAGTGCACCCAGATTCTTCTTGGCCTTCGATCCCTGGCCTGCGAACTGTGGTTCTGTTGTGTTCAGTCGCTGGGTATATGTTCTTTGAAGAAGTCTGGTCCCATTTGCTACCTCCTTCTGCTCCCTTGAGCTAAGAGAACAGCTTAGAATTAATATTTAAATTTTGTTCTCTTTTAGACTGATTGAGGAGTTGAAGCTGTCTTTGAAGAGCAAAGAAGCTTTAATTCAGTGCCTTAAAGAGCAGAAATCTCAGATGGCATCTCCTGATGAAAATGTGTCATCTGGAGAGCTCCGAGGACTTTCTGCTGCTCGGAGGGAAGAAAAAGAGAGAGCTGCTGAGGTGAGGCGCTGGGGTGTGAGGGAGCCCACGGCAGATCAGACTCCTGTGGGAGCCGTACTCCATTCAGTCCACGATGTGTGCACAGCTAGATTCCACGTTAAGCTTCCTGTGAGCAAGGGAGCAGCAGCAAGCACTTCCGTCAGTGGCCTTGGCAGGTCCCGCCACCTCCTGTTCCTGTGAAGAGTTGGTTGGAAACTGCCCTGCCCCTGCTCACCCTTGTTCCGCCCTGTGCTGATGTGTGGTTGCTGGGGACTGGATTTTCATCCTGTGGGCTTTCTTGGGATGAGATTGCGGTGCACTGCACACATCTGTTAAACCTGTGTGCTCAGGGTCAGGCTGGAGGCCGACTTCAGCTGGAATCTTCAGCGGCAATGAGAGAAGCAAACTAAGCGGGCCAGCCAGATGACAGGCACGGGGTTCTGTGGCTTGCTCATCCTGCAGCCACCAGGAAGTGTAGTTTAGAGTTAGGCTCAGAGGGGTTGTTGTGGTTTTCTAGGCTCTAAGAAGGCGATCCCTAGGAGCTGACCCCAAAGTGCGCTGGATTCCCCTCCTACGGCGGCCTCATGGCCAGCTCCTTGGGTAGGGTGGGAAGGTTAGGAAGCATGGGTAGTGCTGTGGTCAGACCCAGGGTGCTCACTGCATGTGCTTCCTCACCCTGCGGGCTGTTCTGGGTGCTCAGGAGAGGTACAGGTTGCCTTGTGGAGGAGGTCAGTTCGTTTTTGTGTCTGGAGTTGGCTGCTGTTTTCCATCCCTCCTTTCAAGCCTCTTCCTGTTCCCTGGGCCCTGTCCTCCAGGAGGCCCTTTTCATGTGCTTTTCAGTGTCGTGCGCTGTTGGTGGGCTGGGAGAATCCACCAGCGTGGATGCTTGTCTTCACATTTTTCTTCACTCAAATCAGGTGGGACTTTGGGCGGGGCAGGAGAAGGAAGGGCCCTTGTTTCAATGAGGCCCGCAGCAGTGGAAGAAAGCTTGGGAATGAAGTTTTCAATCTAGTTACTCTGGGGCAGCTGTGGGGTTGTGGGTGGCATTCTTTCTGCTCACCAACGAATGGCTTCTCCTAGGCTGCCCAAGTGGAGCATCAGAAGGAGAGAAGAAAACTTGAAGAGAAGATCCAGGTATGCTGATCGATCTAAAAATGTTAGCGGAGATTTATCCTAGTCTTACCTCTTCTGTGTGCAAGACAGGCCCGTGTGGTGGCAACTACCATTGATTGCCACCTCCTGGCCCGTTAGAGGAAGCTTCTCAGTCCTTGCGTAACTCTAGGACGAAGACGTTGCCTTGTCACAGGTGTGGGCCTGACGCTCAGAAAGGTGAAGTTACTTGCCCAAGAGTGTATGGCTGGGGTGCAGACCTGCCAGGCCGCTTCCAGGCCAGTGCTGCCTGGGCCTGCCACAGCCCGGCACTTGTGCCGTGCCTGCCCGCTTGGAGCGCTCTCGTGTTCATTATCGTACTTGATCCTCATGGCAGCCCAGGAGGGAGGTGGCAGTGATTTATCTGTGGAAAGGAACTCAGACTATAAATGTATAGTTCAGTCTCCTTTCAGCCAAATTCTCTGCTAGTTTTTGTAGCATTAAGGAATGAAATTAATGAGCTGTTATCTCCCCCCTCCCATAACTCTTAACAGATTCAAAGCTCTGATGGGGCTGCCTTGAAATTTTAGAAGGCATTGGTGCCTTCCCGTAGGAGAAGCTGTCGCTGCCTCAGCTGATCTCACCCTTTCCCTTTGCCCAGCCCCGTTGCCGTGAGCGGCAGCACGGTAACTCAGAGCTGATGCCGCTACGTTCAGCCTGACTTGGAGACATTAATCACAGGTTGACAGGAATAAGATAGAATAACTGCATCTGAGCGTTCGCTTAAAGATATATTTACAGTGCATTTTGGTTGGAACGCATCAACTTCGTGAATCTTTTTCTAATCTAATTTAGGCACTTGAGGAGGACCTGAGAGAAAAAGAAAGAGAAATTGCTACAGAGAAGAAAAATAGCTTAAAGAGGGATAAAGCCATTCAGGGCCTAACCATGGCATTAAAGTCAAAGGAAAAAGAGGTATGTGTGATACACTTGAAGTGGATTTTTCTTTATTAGTTTCTGTGACTGGCCTGTCTTATCCTAAATTTCTAGCTTTAGATAAAAAAGTTCATAAGAGAGCTAAGATCGAACAGAAAGTGGGGGAAGGTTCTCTTAGCCAACTGGAAATCCTTTTTGAGTGTCTAATCCAGTGCTGTCCAATAAAAGTATACTATAAGTTAATCATGTAATTTTAAATTTTCTAGTGACCAATTAAATGAAGATACAAGTAAAAGTAATTTTAATAATATATACCTTTCAGGCATTAGCATTTCAACATGTAATCAATGCAATGAAAGTAACAGTGAAGTATTTAGTATTAATTTTTTTAGTACTAAAAGGTTTTAGGTCTAAGTGCTTCTCAGTTCAGACCACATGTCCTATGGAACAATACAGATGTGTTCTTTTGAAGGATAACAGAAAATTGAGATAAAGGACTTTGGGGAGGCATGGCTGTGGCTGTGAACCAGTTAGAGAGCCACCTGGCTTGCTGCCTTTGGGGTTCAAGGTGGTAGCTGATGGCTGTTTTCTTGTCATGAGTTAGTATAGAAGTCCATTGTGTTCTGTAGCTGCGCTGGGCCCCACACTCAGAGGACATGCAGCTCTGCTTCCCAGTGGAGAGGAAAGATCGAGAGGAGTTCAGGGGGTGTGGAGGCAGGGGGAAGGGACCTGCCCCACATGAAGTGTGGGTGTGGGCAGCAGGGGTGTGCTCAGGGGAGAGGATGTCTGAGCTGAGTCTTGGAAGGATGGTGAAGTACTAGCTAGGAAGGAGGCAGAGACAGGGAGGGCGTTTTGGAGAGGAGGAGGACAGTGGCCAGGCCTTTGGCTAGGAAGAGCCTGATGTGTGATGGTTTAAGGTTGCCAGAGGACAGAGTAGACGGCAGGAGAAGCTGGACTGCCTCCAGGGGACAGCCGGTGTGGGACTATCCCTCCTTAGCCAGTTGGGTGGCACACCATTGAGCAGGAGCCGTGGGAACTTATTTTTACTTGGGGAAGCTCTCAGGCTGGATTCAGAGAGTGGATTGCAGAAGAGAGAGCATAGAGGCTGGGAGGCCAGCGCGTAGGTGAGTGCCAGGAAGCTTAATGAGGACATTGGTCGGGGCAGGTGGAGTGGAGGTGGAGGGGTGCAGTCAAGAAGCAGAACGAGAAATGGTTAGAAAGTGCAGTTCCCACTGGGAAAAGTCTGATGTAGCACGAGAGCAGGAAGGGTCAAAGGTGACTCCAGGAGTCTGGCTTGTGTGACTGGAGACCCCGGGGTGGCACCCATTCAGTTCAGAGTGTGGAAAGTGGAGGTCGAGTGCAAGAGGGAGGCAGCGGTGCAGATGCTGAATCTGTGGAGAGGGTGCTGACTCCGAGGAGCCTGGGCAGCCACTCAGGCGGCAGAGGCCGTGCACGTCTAGAGTCTGGGGAGAGCTCTGCTCGGCCACTTCTCCATGCGTGGGAGTTGAGTTCTGAGGCTGAAGCTAAGGAGGGTACAGAATGGGGAAGAAAGAGGCTGTGGGTTAGGATGGCAGGAGGATCGGGGCAGGAGAGCTTCAGGGCATCGGCTGGTGTGCACACACAGACAGGGCAGGCGTGGTCGCAGAAGTAGGAAACAAAGCAGGAAACTGGTGTGGAAGAAGAGAAGGGAGTGTAAGCATTTGAAAAGCACCAGTGTGGCCCCTAATGATAGAAGTTACAATTCACATCCTATATGGGGAGGTCAGGACCTTGCTGAAGCTGGAGACCTTCTCTGTGGCCTAATGCTATTGGTGGAGCAGTTCTGGGTGCTGCCTGGGTCCAGGGTGTGAGCATGGTAGCTCACGGCTGACCATGGGCCTTGGGAAAGGGCATTAGAAGAGGGGGAATTCTGGGAGTAGCTGCCCTAGGTTGTTTGGTGTGTCACCTAGAGGGTCAGTAATAATAGTAACACAGTGTGAGCCAGACAATATTTTAGCACCAATATACATTGCCTCATTTAACTGTAATAAGTCTACAGTGGAATAAGCTGTAGAATCCTCACCTTACAGTGGTATAAGTCCATTTTTTGTTACTATAATTAAATACCAGAGGTAAGATAACTTCATAAAGAAAGGAGATTTATGTAGTTTATAGTTGGGAGGGTAAAATTTCAGGATTGGGCAGCTACATGCATAATGGTGGGTGGGTTGGGTGTGTGTCACAGGGAGAGATCCCTTCCCCAAATAGGAAGTCAGAGAGACTGGGTTCCCGCAGCCCCTCCCATGCGCATGCCCCCAGCTGACCTCCCACCATCCTCCCACTGAGGACTGCGTCTCCAACAGATGAACATTAGGGAACTCAGACCATATCCAGATTATAGCAACAGCTGAGGAAATTGAGTCTCAGAGAGAGTAGGTCGCCCAGCGAGTAAGTGGCCAAGCTAGAACTTTCTGGTCTTTTTTAATACAAAGGCATTGACTGTAAGCACTGCACAACCGCTGAGCAGGAAAAGCATTGTGGGTAGGCAGAGGGGAGCGCACAGTGGTGCACACGGCTGCCATTCTTTATTTCCCTCAGGTTGGAGAACTTAACCTTGAGGTTAAAGAGCTCAGTACTGCCCTGGCTAAAGCTAAAGAGGCTCTGCAGAAAGCACAAACCCCAGCATTCCACGTAAGTGTCCCCATGGGCTGTCTTCTGTGTCTCTGTCCCATCTCTGCCTGCCTGTCTGCCTCTCTCTCCTGACTGAATCTACATCCTCACGCGTTCTAGGCAAGCTCTAGCGCTGCCCGTCGCTGTGCTGCGCCCCCAGCCCTCGTCTTTAGCTCTTCCGTTCTTAGTCCTGGTGAAGTCAGGGGTTAGCAGCTGAAGGGAATCTGGATGCTTTTAAGAGGGAGAACTATGGGAGGTCTTCACTGATAGAATTAGCTCTATGGGCAGTTTTGCACCCGCTTGGGAGGTCCCCAGCACCCTCCTCAATATGCAAACGATGACAACTGCCCCTGTAGCTGGAGTGCTGAATTCACTTTGTGCCAAGGAGTAGATCGTGCAGGATGTGAGGATCGTCTCACTTAATCTTCACAGCCCCAGGGAAGGTTAATTATCATCCCTTGCATGTGTGTGCGGTTTCTGAGTCTCAGCGAGGGTGTGCCGCCTCCTCACCATCACACAGCTAGCCAGTGGTGGGCCAGGATTTCAGTGCAGTAATTGCGAACAGCAGTGGGCGTTTATTGAGCACATGCTTTGTGCTGATCCCGGCTAGGAGCTCTCTGTAGATTGTCCAGGATGCACAGTGCCACGGTGAGGTGGGCATTGTTAATACCCTGTTTTACTGCTAAAGAAATCCAGGGTGAGAGGTTCAAGGGACTTGCTCAGGATCCCCAAACCTTGTCTTCCCTTCCTCCCCTCAGCCGGCTGCTTCCATCCTGCCTCCTCCCAGGGTTTGCTTTCTGGCTTTGTTGCTTTTGACCTGCCTTTTTTCTCTTTTTCTCCCTGTCATATTTTAGTGTAAGGACTCCTCCTGGTCATCCCCTTGGTCTCCCTCTCTCTTTCTAATTTTAGTTTTGAGCTTTTGCTTCTTTTAACATTTTCTTCCCATGTTTCCAGTTTCTCCTCACAGTTTATGCCCACTGCTAATAATTTCGTGAATCAATAAAGTTCTGTCATCACACTAAGTCCGTGCGGCCTAAAGCTCTCCTCCTACCCCCTGCACTGATATTGCTTTTAGTTGTAAAGAGAAGTTAGAAATTAAATCTAATTTAAGACTGTTTGAGCCTGAGATTCACATCCCAAGCCTTATCTTCTGCAGAGCTTTGGTTCACACTAAGAATAATTGAAGTAATTTGGTTTGAATCATGTAGGCTAAGAGCATAGAGAAACCTGTTTTGGGAATCTCAGACTTGCCCTCTCCCACTGTTTTGACAGTAGCTGATGAAATGGAGCTGAGATTACATTACACACCGGGTTTTTTTCTTTTTCCTTGCCTAGGACATAATCAGGTTTTAAAAGCTGAATTCTTAGCAAAACTGTATTTTCCATTTCTTAAGAATATGTATGTTGGTAATTGATAGCCAGAGACCAGACATCCTTGGAAACATGGTGATAATTTACTTATTATGTTGGGCCTTGAAGGAAAAAAGGGAGTCTTATAAATTTAAATTTTACTCAGATTTATTACATACATACATTTATTAATAACCCTAGTCCCAGTCAAAAGACTTTAAGGAGGATATTTGAGGTCTTATCACGCACTGTCGGCAGGGTTTCGTGTCCTGCAGCCCACAGAGACCGGAAAGCATTGTACCAAACTCCTCAGGTCATGCGTGTTGGGTTGGCTGTGCAGAGAACACTGGTGCATCTCCACCCAGCTGAGCTGGTGAGCATCAGGCCGTTCGCAGCAGAGCTTGAGTTCAAGTCCGTCTCCGAAGTCTGTGTTTATTCTGTTAGTCAGGTCCTGTGAGTCAGAGCGTGCCGCCCGGGGGTGCTGGCTGCTTTGGCTGCGACGTGCCTGCTGTCCTTTGGCCTTAGCTTCACCTAACGTTCTTGGTGTATGTAGTTCCGCTCAGCCTTCCTTATTTTTATTATGAGATAACTGCTGAGTCACCTACAGCGGACTTCTCTCTGCACAGTCTTCTCTCATTTCCTGGACGTCGTCTCCCAAGTCCCACAGCAGGAACTGGTCTTGAGCTAATTCTGTCCGTATTAAACTAATCATATTCCTAATTGGTGGGAAAGAATGATTTGTTTAATATTATATTTGGCCTTGTTTCATATCGTATCTAATTGACTGAGTATTTGCCATTGGGATATCATTAAGAAAGAGGGAAAAAGCCTTCCAAAAAAGTTTTTCAAAGGGCCATTTAAAGAACA
>PVKN010031500.1:0-12472 GCA_004027915.1 Capromys pilorides | reverse complement strand
TAGCATCCATTCTAGACAGTCTAGAAAATGCAAATAAAAATGGCCTGTTATGGTTTATGTCTAGTTGTCCCCCCAAAGCCTCATGCAATCATGGGGCGGGGACTTCTAGAGTTTGAGACATGAGTCATGATCCACTAGGATTATGTGTTACAATTGGTTCCTCCCTGGAGCATGACGTGGGCCTGCCTAGGATATGATTGGCTCCTCCCTAGAGTGGGATCAAGGGCCCATCCTGGGGTATGATTGGTTCCACCCTAGGGCACAACGGGCCCACGTCAGAGTGACTGAGCACAAAGGGACTTTTTAAAGGGCTGTTACTCTCTGCTCCGGTGAGTTGGTTGTTCTGCTGCCATGAACTGAATGCCGTCTGCCCTGTTCCTCTCAGCATTGGGCCAGCCGAATGTGGACTGAAACCTCCAGCAACTGTGAGCTAAATAAACCTTTCCTTCCTTCATTTTGAGTGTTGGGTATTTGTCCCAGCAACGAGTAAAAGTAACTAAGACATGGCCTTATTAAAAAATATTAGGTATCCCAAGAAATTCCCAGAATTTCTGGAAAACAGGTTTTTTTTGTTTTGTTTTTTCCTGGCTCAGCCCACCCTGGGGGTAGGGCTAGCGGGGCATGTGGTGCCGGGGATCAAAATTCGTTCTGTATGCTTTGCCTCAACTTGCCTAAGCAGGTGGTTTAGACTGCTGAGCTATCTCACCAGCCCTGGAAAGCAGTTTGATAGCTCATTGCAGTGGTTATTACAACAATGCACAGTGGCTAACCTCATTGAAAAACTAATACAGCAAAGACACCAGCCCTGCTACTTGCTGTTACTTGCCATATTCCTACCCTGCATCTGAGTCCAGAATCTGCGTCACCGTTACCCAGGAGAAGAAGACACTTTGACTGTGGTTCTTGTCAGAAAAATCAGTCTCGCAGTGCACGGCCATCACTGCTTACCTTTTTGTTGATTTATTTTTCTGTCCAAATCTTATTGGCCTTTATTCTGTTCCTTAAACATATCACCTTCTCATTTTATCAGGGACTTCAGACAGGCTATTTCTTTCCTCAAAAGCCCTTTGCATTCTCCACTGTTCTTTCTTATCTCCATTGCTTAGTCCCTAAAATCTTCTGTTTATCCTTCATCTGTCAATTAAATGTAGCATTGTGAATGTTGTTGTAATGGGAGTTCCTTATGATCCAAAAATTTGTCTTTGTACACACAATCTCCAGAGCAAATAATTTGAAAAAATGCATTGGAGAGGAAGTCTTTTGTCCCTCTACTATGAATGAAATCTAATATTTATTTTTTGTAATATTTTTATGAAATGCTCAGAACTTGGAAGTATTGGCTTAATCTCTATTCACATCAAAGGACATTGGAAGAGTGAAAAAGAAATTCATGGTATATAAGAAAATATCTGATAAGAGGTTAGTACTCAGAAATATAAGCCAGCTGTGGTGGCACATGCCTATAATCTCAGCAGTTGGAAGACAGCTGAGTTAGGAACAACGTTGCAAGTTCAAGACCAACCTGCAGTGCAAAGTGAACTCAAGGCCAGCCTTGAGCATAGTGAAAACCTGTCTCAAAAAGATAACAAAACAAATATAAACACTTCCTAAAAGTCAACAGCAATTTTAAAATGAGCAAAGGACTTTTAAACATTTCTGCAAAGAAGACATACACATGGCCAAGAAACACATACAAAGGGACTCAACATCATCAATCATTAGGGAAATGCAAACCAAACTACAGTGAGATGCCATTTCAGACACATGAGGAAACTGGCTATTTTCAATAGTCAATCAATCAACCAATCAATCAACTGAGCCATCAATCAATTGAATGAACAAATAGAAAATAACAGTATTGGTGAGGCTGCAGTGAAATTAGAATCCTTGTGCGTTGCTGGTGGGAATGTAAAACTGTGCAATCACAAAGAAAAACAGTCTGGTGGTACCTGAACAATTGAAGATCACACTTACTATGTGATTAAGCAATTACACTTCCGACTATGTCCAAAAGAATTGAATGAAAGCAGAGACTTGAACATATAGGGTACACCAGTGTTTTTTTGTTTTGTATATTATGTCTGGCTCAGCCTTCCCTGGTGGTGAGGCTGGTGCAGCATGTGGTGCCAGGGATTGAACTGCAGTCCCTGCAGTTGTCTAAGCTTGCCTAAGCAGGTGCTTTAGACCGCTGAGCCATCTTGCTGGTTCAGGTACACCAGCGTTTGTAACAACTGTGTTCACAATAACAAAAGGTGGAAACAATACAAATGTCCATCAACAGATGAAAGGATTTATAAAATACAGTGTGCAGGCACACATGCAGGCGCACACACATACACACACACACACACACACACACACAGACACAAAGTAGAGCTGTTACAACATGAACCTTGAAGATACAATGCTAAGTGAAATTAGCCAGATACAAAAGGAAAAATAGTGTGTGAGTTCACCTTTATGAGGTACCTACAATAGTTAAATTTATAAAAGGAGGAAAAAATGAAAATCTCAAAGAAAGAGTAGGAAACAAATTATTGTTTAATAGGTATAGAACTTCAGTTTGGTAAGACAAAAAGTTCAGGAACTGGTAGTGGTGATTGTTGGCCAACAATGTGGATATACTGAACTGTATACCTAAAAGTACATAGAGTGCATTTTCTGGTTTTCTTTTTGAGACAGGGTCTCACTGTGCTGTTGACCTTAAACTCACTATGTACCCCAGGCTGGTCTTGAACTGACAATGATCCTTTTCTGCTTCAGCCTCCTGAGTGCTGTGATTATAGGCACCCACCACCACACCTGGATGCATTTCCTGTTTTTGTATATCATTGCCACAATAAAAAGCAGGCTGGGCCAGCCAGATAGCTCAGCAGTGCCTGCATAGGCTGACATAGGAACCAGGGTTTGATACTCGTCTTGCCAGTCTTGCTCCTGGGGTGTGCTGAGATGGTGAATGAGACTGGGCATAGTGTCGTGCACCTGTAATCGCAGTCCTTGGGAGGCTGAAAAGATAGAAGGATCATTATGAGCCCAATCTGTGTAGTGAGACCCTGTAGACTCTGTACTAAATACATAAAAAATAAAAAATAAAAAGCAAGCTAAGAAGAAAACCTATATTACCTGATAAACGTACAGAGCAGGGACTTCATGTGCCATTCCCACTGCTGTCTTGTGAACATCTAGCACAGTGGTATCAGCAGATGGGGCCGAGCAGATCTCCCTACACAAGCCACAGCTTGACCGGTCTTGCCTCATCTTTGAGGAGGTTTTTGGTTTATTGTTGTAGAAAAGCATTTTAGGATGTATCAGTGAGAGGCACAGACAGATTTATGAGACAGAATCAGAGCAGCACACACTCAAAGAGAAAGAGTGTGGGCTCTAGAGGATGGGACACACTATGGTCTGGGTTTAGGGGACTGCCAAGGCAGATGATCTGGGGTTGTTTTATTGTCTAGCTATTCATGGTTCACCTAGTATCTATTAGGTTACCAGTTAGTGGGCTAATGCAATAATAAGTGACTTTATATATCATGTCTACATCCTGTGCGCTATAACTACTATGAGGACAACAATATGCATTGTATCAATTATTGGGAATGTACTAATAATATGTTTTTGAAAATGTCACGTTATTTCTTATTAAAAGAAAAAAAGGGAAAAATTATTAGACTCTACTATTGCTCTGGTAATATTTCAAATATAGAATAAATATATATGGTATTACTCCAAAAGAAAAAAAGAGGAGAGAATTGGATAGACAGAGCCAGGCCACGCGCCAAGGACCCACTTCCTCCAACTAGGCTTCCCCTGTGGCTTCTGCTTCCCCCAGGGCTCTTAATGTTATTCTGAAAAAATGTCAAATAAATTCTCTCATTCTTCATGAGAAAAAAAAAGTGACTTTGTAAACTAGATTACATTGCAAATTGTTTGCGTCTGTTGATATTTAGAGCTACAGTACCCAATTAATAGTACTGTTTCTTTGAGAGTAAAAATCTTTGGAATTTGTGGATTTATAACATTTACAGATTTATAACATTAGAAGAAAAACCAGGTCCAATTTATGGATGTACAGTATCTTCGAGACTGCTAGGAATTCAGGAGTTAGGAGTTTGGAAGGAAAAGAAAAACAC
Source organism: Capromys pilorides (assembly GCA_004027915.1). NCBI lineage: Eukaryota > Metazoa > Chordata > Mammalia > Rodentia > Capromyidae > Capromys > Capromys pilorides. The sequence goes on along the minus strand of PVKN010031500.1, from coordinate 8,339 downwards.
GCCTCAGAGAGAATAGGCATTATAACTTGGGTGACTTTGATTGTGTCTTGAAGCTGCAGTTTCCTCAAAGTGACAATGTTAAGATTACAGTTTCCTTGTTCTAACTATCTCTCTACCTACCTCTATTTCTTCTATGCTACCTTAATGGACTCCTTTGTTACAGGTAAATGGATATAATCTGAGGGCTCCTTGGAGTCAAGGAGAAGCCAAGCCTTTTGAACTAGAATGTTATCTGTGAAGTACTGGCCAATGGCTATGTCTGTGGCACAAGTCCCAACTTTTTTTCTCATGAGTCTCTAAGCCAAATCATAACTTCTCAGGAGCTTAGTTTTCATGTCTCTAAGGGTAGTAGGTCATGCTTGGCCAGCCTCTGCTTGGCATTCGTGGAGAGCTGGTTAATGCACTCAACAAGGGCTCTTCCAGCTGAAGGAGTTACTCAGCAACCTTTCACATGTATCGCTGCCGTGGGCTCTTGCCTGCAGTGTGATGTCTTTGTAGTACATATTTAAGGTAATTTAGTCTAGCCTGTGCCTCTCCTTGTGTCACCTAACACTGCTCAGCCGCCATGACTGCTGCTCCTACTCTGGAGGGACTGGAGCTGCATTGCACCTTAAACGGGGAGATTATAAAGTCTTTGTTGAGTTGCCCGTACATCCTTTGCATGTGTTGCCCCCAGAGGAGCAGAGCCCTGCTGTTAACTCACGTTTATGGTTCTAAATTCAGTGCAGTGAGCAGATCACATTTATTCTCATGACGATGATGAAGAGGAAATGGAAGAGCCTTCTTCCATTACATCAAATGGCACTACTGAATGTTACAGTATCTCCTTAGAATTTTCTGGATGGTTTCTTCTTTTTCACCCAAATACCTTATTTCCCTGGAGTGAAATGTGTAGGAATAGAGAGGTAAATGGCCCCAAAACAAATGCACTGTAATACATTCACTCTGGCTACAAAAATAAAACAACCTAAACCTAGTTTTTCTTGCAGTCTTTAAATCCAGATGGTAGTAAAATTTGACATTTTAATTCTGTTTGTGAAATTCATTTTGTTTTTAAATTGGGAAGAACTATAGAGCTGAAAATTGTCTATAGCACTAGGAAAACCTGGTAAGACCTCTTTTGCAGTGTTATTTATTAATAAGGACTTGGCCTTCTAACATGAACTTGGCACTGTAGATAGAGACTCCAGACAATAGCAGTGGATATGAATAAGGGCCCTAATATGGAGAAGCAGTGCCCTGCTTTCTACCTGCCACAGAAGAAGCCAAAGACCAGACTGGGCAATGCAAGGAAAGGAAATCTGGACAAAATACTGTTTCAGTGGGCAGATGAATATTTTTTGAAACACCAATTCCTGGTGAGTTTGGAATGTAAAACTGAGCGTTAGGACTACATTTTTATTTTGTCTATTACATTTTACATGAACTGCACCACATAGTAAAATGTTTATAGTTCTCATTCTATAATTTAGGGAGTCCTCATTCTATAGTTCATAAAATTTTGAAGTTAAATTAACTGAACTAATGAATTGAATTCAAGATTTAAGGGTTGAAAGTGATTAAAATAGGCAAGGCACCCCTTGTACAGAGCACTTTGTTGGCAAAGCCTATTTCCATTCTCTATTAAATACTCGAGTCTGCTCCATCTATATTTTTAGAGTAAAGAATAGAAACACATTGGTTTAATACACTGTGTTATAAACAGTGTGACCATTAATTTTTTTGGCTGACAGTGAAGAAAGCACACCTATTGTATTTTTTAAGAAAAGAACATAGTGGTTTTGATAACTGTTCAGTCCAGTGAAGAGGTAGGCCTACCTGTTATTTCGCACAAGTGTTCTAGAAATGTCTCCAGGGCCAGCTCCCCTGAACTCCTGTCTCTTCTTCTATCTGTTGGCCTCATTCTCAGTCTCCATTCATGATTATAAAAGAGTTACCGGCTCCTAACATCTCATATGCCCAAGACTTCAATTCTGTACAGGAAGAGAGGACCTTTCAACCTCTGCAGATGAGCAAGAAGCCCTGTGTCTGCTTCTCAGTATCCTGAGCTGGCTTCTGTGTCCAGACTGGAATCAACTACTTTGAGCAAGAGGACTGAATCTTCTGATCAACTTAGTTCAGTCCTGGCTCATGCAGAATTTAAGTGTGGGATAAAGCACGTGGGATGAGGCTGATCGAAACAGTTCCTTTAAGAAGTATCATGATAAAGGTAAGGACCAAAACCACAGATAGAGGATCAGTGCAAGTTCAAGACCAGTCTGGGCTACAAAAGTGAACTCAAGGCCAGCCTGAGCTGCATAGTGAGACCCTGTCTCAAAAAGACAAAAAACAAAATAACAACAATAACACAACAACAACAGAAAAAACCCAAGACAAAACTGCAGATACCAGCTCTGAGATGTGCCTTATTATTATTATTATTATTGTTGTTGTTGTTGTTGTTGTTGTTGTTGTTGTTGTTGTTTTGTGTTTTTGAGACAGAGTCTCGCTATGCAGTTGAGGTTGGCCTTGAACTCACTTTTGTAGCCCAGGTTGGTCTTGAACTCATACTGATCCTCTTGCCTCAGTGTCCCAAGTGCTGGGATTACAGGCGTGTGCCACCACACCAGGTTTTGATGGCCAGCACAGCACACCCAGTTTCTGGGTCTGGCATGGAGTTTGGTACCTGGGTACTTTACCCCAGCCCAGGAAAACAAAAACATCATTAACAGTTAATTTCCAAAGGCTTCTCCCTAATGTCCCAATAAAGATGGAAAGTGATTGCAAGGCAGAGGTAGAGAGTATATAGGAATTGGATGAGTTTTCCCAAGAAGCAGGAGAGAGAAAGGAAGACATTCTACATCTTTTCCCCTTACTTTTTATATAGTATATATTTTGTTATTTTATACTAATATATTCTCATGTTACGAAGGCAGTTTAGTGGAAGAATCTTTCTTATATTCGGATCATCTGAACACAAAGAGTACTATACATTTAAAAAATGTGTGTGGGGTCAGGGATATAGCTCAGTGGTGTAAGTGCCTGTCTGGCAAGCGCAGTCATGAGTTTGATCCTTGATCCTTGATACTGTGGGAAACAAAAAGAAAGAAAAGTTAAAATTATTCTTTTTTATAGGTGGACACTGAAGTGGACCTAATTAGGTTGTTTTTTTTTTTTTTTTTTCAAAAACATCCAAAGACAAAAAGTAGCTTAAACTCTAAGATGAATAAAACATTGCTTTACTGAACTATTCTTTGTCTACAGCACCATTCTCTGTTTTCTGTAGTCTTGATGCAGGTCCTTCTTGTCTGTTTCTTTTCTCGCTTTTTTCCCCTGGCCCAGCTGCACCATTTTCATTGGTACCCAATCTTGTTTTCTTGCCCTCGAACTGTGCTAAACCATTAGCAGACTCAGATGGGCACCTCTGTTTCCTTTTCCTTTGAATTTCCATTTGTTTTAGGGCTTCTTGTTTTTCTTCTATGATGTTTTTAAACTTCTTTTTCTTCTCCTCTTTCTCCTCCTTTTTAAAAACATATTTGGTACAGGGTCTCACTACACACAGCCTGAGCTCCCAGTGATCCTCCTGTTTTCAGTCTCCCCAGCACTGGGATTACAGGCATGCACCATTATGTCTGGTCTCGGTGGCCAGCTCAGCACAAATGGGGGTAGGGCTGGTGCAGCATGTGGTGCCAGGGATTGAACCCTGGTCCCTATGCTTGCCTAAGCAGGCACTTAGACTGTTGAGATATTTCCATGGTCCCTTTCAGAATAATCTTTCTTAGCGGTATTAGCAAGTCTGTGTCTTAATACTTCTGGCTGAGAGTGTCTACAAACTTCTTATCAGTTCACTGCTATCAGACACAGCAAATGCTGATCCGAAATGCTTTGTGCAGTGTTCTTCTCATCTAGATACTTAGTATGTGACCTTATCTTTTAGCCATTCTTTGAGGTCATGAAGGGTTGCATCTGTTGGAAGCCTTTAACATAAACAGATTTGTTGTCTTTTTTTTATGTGTCTTTTTTGAGACAGGGTTCAGCTCAGGTTGAACTTGACCTCACTTTGTAGCCCAGGCTAGTCTTGAGAATCTGGTTTTCATATCATTTTTATACTCATCAGTCACTTTAGGGAGGGCTTTGTTTGGAGATCTTCTGATTTTAGCTTGATCTTCACTGATCTCCTTGGAGTCTGCTTTACATTTGCTCAATGCTTCCACTGTTACGTTAGTCTGATTTTAGGTGGCCAACCCTGTTCAATTTGATCCTTATTTCCAAGGGTAACCAGCCTTCACCTAATTTGCTCTTTTCCTTTAAAAATGTGTCCCATGGCAAACTGAAGTCTCCAAAATAATGTTCAGTTTGATTTGATGACAGATTTTGGACTCCAGAGCAGCCATTTTTTTTTTTTTTTTTTTTTTTCATTATCACCATTTTCAGCCACTGTGCTAATCTTTAAGGCCACAGTCCCACAGGCGCATGCACTATAAGCTACAGGTTCGCTAACGGCCTCTGGGCAGAGACCTCCTCCTCTCTCAGTACCACCAGCCTAACACAGGCCTACATGTCTTAGGAAACTGCACACTAGTGGATGTCACATAGTGTGAGTGATTCTGTTTAAGGGTGAGAGGAATGTGGGGTGAGGCAGAAACAGGAAGGGGTAGAAGAGATCTTTAGGAGAGGGCAAGATGAGAGAGTTTCTTGGGATGGGAAAGCATCTAGAAAAACTCAGGTTCAGAGCAAAGAAATACAAGAGATTTTGGAGACAGGCCCTCACTATACAGTTCAGGCTGAGCTTGAATTCATATTTTTGCCTCAGATATGACCAGAGAGAGATTTTTAGTGAATGCCTCTGGACCATGTATTTGGATTAATTTTAGCATTTTTGAGATGTGGAAGAATATTGCTGTGATATTTCTCTGAAACTGCATGGCTTGGATCTTTTATAAAGGATAATCCACCAAAAAGAGGTGTGTCACAGCTTTTTGTAATTGTGTTTAGTTGCCACTTTTCTTTGCTACAGAGGACAAAGTGGCCATATTTTGTGTTATAAAACCTAGCTCTACCTTACTAACATGCGGAGCTAGGGAAAGGCTACTAGATCTAAGAGTGTTTGTAAATTGGCCAGTGGCTATCATATGACCTGGTCAATACCACAAGCTGGGTCAATCAGCCCTATTCTCTTGGGAACTTTTAGCATGAATCCAATGTACTCATTTTGCTACTCAGTTGTGGTTAGTTACTGAATACCTAGTATATGTCTACTCCTGTGTCCTTCAGATCAAAGGAAAAAAGGACAATAAATAACTAAACAACAAGGTGATTTCAGATGATAGAAAGTCCTCTGAAGGATTAAAAGAGGGCAGTATGATAGGAGATTGTTGGGATCTGCAGCTACTTTTGCTAGCCAGGGCAGAAGGGGATTCTAAGGAGGTGATGGTTGAATGGAGACTTCAATAAGGTGAGGAGCTAGAGGAACTGAGTTTGAGGCAGAAGATATGACAAAGATACAATCTTTAAATTGGAAACAATCTGAGCATGTTTGTCTAAGAGGAGTGAGTGACCTCATTGTTGGCGTGGAAGTGGAGAGGAAGCCAGAAGCCCTATGTTACAGACTTAGAAGTGCTGTTGTGAGGATTTTATTCTAAGTGTACTGAGAAGCCACCAGGATTTGAAGCAGGCAACAGCATGAGCTATGAAGACTGGAGATGCTTACCAAGAGAGGAAATCATCAGAGAGGAGAAAGGAAGAAGGAAAGAGTTTATCGATGGCACTGACAGTGAAGTTCATGATGAAGCAAATGATTACACTAAGGCCATCAGGAAACAGATGCCCTCTTAGCGAGGAAGACAAGGGTCAAAGGCACAGACATCAGGAGAACCAACCAAGGGTGGGAGAAAGGCAGAACTTGGACATGGAAGCAAGCGAGGTGGAGTGAATACTTAGCATTGAGCTGTCACCATGTATGGAGTCTTCCTAGTCCCTCTGAGGGACGTCTGCAGCATAGTTCTTCTCTGAGCCTCATTTCCTTATTTCTCTATCATTTTTTCACTAAACCACTCTCATTTAAAAGTTACATTGAGACCTCTGTCATTAGAAACTAAACCTTGATAACAAAGATATGAAGGTTTAAATTACACAAAGTGTTTGGCAGCTTGGCTTACTCCTTTGTTGAGCAAAACCAGCTTCCATGTCAGTAGGCAAGAGAGCTGTGTCTTCACTTCTGTGGTGCATGACTATTTATATTGGACAACTGAGTCCTTGGGAGAGAACCCACATCTTCTCAACCCCATTTTTAATTTGACAGTGTCTAGATAGTACCTTACCTGTGTGTTTCAACTGCACCTTGTGTTTCACAGCTTCTGCCTTGGGACTTCTCACATTCCATGTGGGAAACCCATGGGACCCCATTTAGGGCTTGAGTGTGTGCAGACTTGGAAGTGTGAAGGTGTTAATCCTCCATGGAAAAATCTTAATCACTGGAAGATGGGAAGAACTGAATAAGTTGCCAGTACTACATCCTAGGCTGACAACTCAAAGGAGAATGTTTTATCATTGTTCTTTAGAAACCTCTGGTTGGCTCAAGTTCCTGTTTTCCATAGTTTCTGATTTGATAATTTACCTTTACAGTGGAATTTCCTTTTTTCCTGTCCTGTTTGGTCTGGCTCCTCACCACTGTTCTCTGGGTCCACTTCCCAAAATAAACTACCTGCTTGCGGTTACTTGACCTCTTTTCTCTGACTAGAACTCAAGCCAGGATACATTGCATTACCTGATTGCATCATAATATAGTAATTATTTCTTATTGGTGGGCATTTAGATTATTTCCTTTTTCAGTGTTATAAATGTTGTGATATACTTTCTAGTACACATATCTTTACACTGTTTTTAGAAAACTGACTATGAATGAAATTGATAAGTTTACTACTGACTAACAGGTACACATATTAAGAGCTTTTGGTATACTCTGGAGCAGAAACATTTTATATGCAACAGTTCTGGGTATTTGGGGAAATTAACCATTAATCTGAGGATATAACTCATGTATAAAAATTCACCTACTATGATTACACGTTGGTTGCTGGCTTTGCATAGCTAAGCAAACAACTCAGTTGTGAGGAGGTAGGGAGAATTAGTTGACTTGGTTCAAATCAGACTTGATGCTTTTTTGGGATTGGCTTTTCTTGTTACATTTTTCAGTCTTTTTAACATTATGAGATAAGTAGTGATAAGAGATCAAACATTTAATCTAATTGAGAGACTCATTAGTGTTATTTAGGACTGAACTAGTAATATTTCTGCTCAGTAAAGTTTCCAAACCTATGAAGAAGTTTAGTTCAGTCTTTAGCACGTAAGATTCCTAAAAGAGTATTTTTTTTCAAGAAGAAAAATAAAGATGAGGCAACAATTTAGATATCTCTGTATCAGTATCCTTAAAAAGCTACAAGTAGCATTAGGTGGTTCTCAAAAATGCTGTCAAAATTGACCCTCAGTCAGACTCCTAAGTTCTATATCCTTGGTGAAGGTGTACCTCACCTTCTGATTTACTGTAGTAAAAACAAAATGGGAATTAATCAAGTTAGCAAACAAAACTGTGTAACTTTTTATATAATATCACAGTCTTATGACTGCATTACCTATATTACTCACACATAAGCTTTAGAAAGCCCTACTTCTACACTATACATGTGTAGATGACTGACAACTGATAATATATCATGATTATTATTTTCCACAAAGGGTTACTTGGTAGATGTATGATTAAAAGCATAGCTATTTCAACAGAAAATAACACATAGCATTTTGATTTAGTGCACCTTTTCCATTATCTTGACCTCTAGTAAAAAAGTTGAGGAAAAATGATTGGGCATTAGCCTCTTATGCAATGCGAAACTTTAGACTTTATGTTATGCTGAAGTTTAAAATAACTTTTACAGGAATGTGAGCCACATAAATGAAAGAGTTTCTTGTCTCATAAATCTTTTCTTTGTGTAAACTTACAGTATACATGGACACAGGCACTAATGCAGTTTGGATTGCTTCTAAGTAGTATGCTTGTTAAGTAAGCTTGCATAGAAGAGGAGGAGTCAGAACTTGAAGGCTAGGACATTCCAGTCTGGGGAGTTGATTTGAAACCTTAGAGAATTGAACTCACAGGAATAAACTGGGTCATAGTGTACATTTCAGATTGAAAAACAACTATGATAGATAACTGGTTTAGGCATGTGTTCACTCTGGAAGCCAACATAAAAGGGGAGATGATGCAAGAGATATCTGAAAGGACATAACATAAGATGCTGGCTAATTAGAGGGGCTGGGAAGAAATAGTTAGGGGGCTACAACCTTGTATTTTAGTAAAGGCAGGG
>PVKN010031499.1:0-12479 GCA_004027915.1 Capromys pilorides | reverse complement strand
TTTCTCTCTCAGTGACTGTGGTATGTGTACAGGAATGATTTTGATTTTTCAGTGTTGACTTTGTATACGACTATGCTTCTGAATTTAGTTTTACTTTCATTTTGGTTTCTAGGAAACATTTTGAAATCAAAGCAATCTGCTTTCAATCTTATCACTCTTATTTACTAATTCTATGACCCTAGTAAAATTAATTATTCTAAGCTTCATTTTATCCAAGTGTAGGAAGAATAAAACTCACTTCATGGAGTTTGTTTATAAAATCAAATAAAATAATGCCCATAAACAATTTATAGTCCAGTCTATCATAGCATTTGACAACTGATTATTTCCTTCCTATTTTATTTCCTTGTTTCCAAAAGTTATGATCTGAAAATCATAACTCTGGTAGCAGAGAGAGAATTTTAATTAGAGCAAGAGGCTCTAATTAACTTATTTACAGTTATTTAAAAATATAAGAATCAGGGGCTGGGGAGATAGTTTGGCAATCTAAGCACCTGCCTGGCAAGTACAACGACCTGGGTTAGTCCCTAGTGCCACCTGCAGTGCCAACCAGGTCCACCAATATTTAAAGTGAACTCTAAATAATGCCATAAGTTGCCTGACAAAGCATTAGTAGCCACAGGTCTCATCTTCCTTCTTGTGTTCACTATAAGCACCTTGTCTTCAAATGGAAAAGCATGTAGACTTTTCTGGCCTACAAACACTTGAAGTATTTTATCTCTCTGATCTCCCCATCATTTTCACAACACAAAACTGAATTTTGTTGTTAAATATACATGTGTAGCCACTTCATTACATTGGATTTCTTATGCTTTCAATTATATCTAATATAAGCAAATGTGTCTAATATAAATGTGTCTTATATTGAGTCAAACTGTGTGAGTATGTTATTACATTCACCATATTTGACTCTCTCTCTCTCTCTCTCTCTCTCTCTCTCTCTCTCTCTCTCTATATATATATATATATATATATATATATATATATATATATCCTAGAAAGCCTTCCTCCAATCCTTTGTTGGCAGATCACTGAGGAAAAAATATAATCAGGGTTCTTTAATTTGCTGAACTTATTATTTTATAAAATATTTTCATTGTGTTGTGAACTGAAGTTATGGTGCTGAATTATTTCAGTAATGAGATTTTCATCACCTTAGCAGAAGTAGAAGTACAATAAGAGAAATGCAAAACACACTGAAAGTTAAAGAGTTATGCAAAACACACTGAAAGTTAAAGAGTTACAACTGGCTTAAACTTCTTCAAACGCTGTAGTATTGAGTAGACCTAAAGAAGTTAGAGGTACTTTTTCAGGTGCTTGAAGTTCTTTCAACAATTTTCTTTTGTCACTTTTCTAGTTGATGCTTGCATACTGGTGGACTGGAGAAAAGCATGTGTGTATAGATGATTAGTCTAGATAACTCAGAAAGAATTTTTTCTAACTTTTTATTTTCTATTTTTAATTTTTTAATTAATTAATTTGGTACAGGATCTTGCTATGCAGCTCACATTTGTAGTGATCCTCCTGTTTCAGTCTCCCCAGTACTGGGATAATAAGTGTGTTCTATCATGCTGAGTTTTGGTGGCCAGCTAGGCACAGGGCTGGCACAGCATGTGGGGTAGGGGATCAAGCTCAGGTCCTTGACCTTGGCAAGTAGGTGCTTAGACCACTGAGCTATCTCCCTGGCTCTTCTAGTTTTAAAGACAGTAAAAAATAGTAAACAAAAATTCCATCAGAAATGATACAAAATTTCACTAAACAAGATAATAAGAATTCAACAATGGTTGTTATATTGCATTATATTATCTTCAAATTAGTTGTTTAGATTGACAGGTATAAGCATGCAAAATTGGTTTAAAAAATTATAATAAATTAAAAAGGAGAAAAGATTAAGCATTAACTGCTCTTTTCAACTGACAAACAGAAATCATCAGTACAATTATCCAAGCTAAATCAGACCCACATGTACAAACATCATATTGTCTCACTAGTGTAAGAACCCGAAGAGTAAATAAAATCTGAAAGGCACAATTGATATTGTAAAAGGGAAAGAATCTGTTCAAAGGGAAAGAACAACTGGGATGAGGAAAAGGATGAAAAAAGAAAGAAATATTTTAATTAAATAAATTAGGGGAAAAAAGCAAAACTTGGGAGAGTTGGAAGAGTAAAAGAACAATGAAGCAGGGCTTTGCTTTATAAGGAATAAAGTCAAGGTCATTAACAATAGAAAACATAAATTTAATTGCAGGCAAAACATGCTTGGGGGGGTGATTAATCCTGGTAGTACTGAGCTATATTTGATTTCAGAAAGAAAAGATCAGCCATGGCTTAAATAAAAATATTCCTCCATATTTTTCGTTCTCTTTCACCCATCCTACAGATCATTCTTACAGAGATAAAAGTTAAGCACATCTGGCAAGTATCTGAAATGGAAAATTTATGTGCAATACCTAATACAGCACTCAGGATAGATTTCACTATCCTGGGGAAAGGTACTACACCTGAAGAAGATAGCACTGGGAAAGATGTCATGGATACAATGTTGGGTGTGGGAGGAAATGCAAGCATAAGGACTGTGAGAACAGAAAAAGTTGTCAGGCCTTGATCCTTGTGTGGCAGGAAAGATATTATTGGCTAAATTTGGAGACATAGATGGTTGCTGTTCTGCTGCCATAAACTGCTGCACTCTGCCATGTGCCCCTCTGCCTTGCAGCCAGATGAATATGGACTGAAACCTCCAATAACTGTGAGCTAAATAAACCTTTCCTTCCTTTGTCTTGGTGTTTGGTATTTGTCTCAGCAACAAGAGAAAAGTAACTAAGACAGAATTTGGTACTGCAGGAGTGGGGTCATTACTGTGACTAACCTGACCATGTGGACTAAAAATTTTGGGGAATGGCTTATGGGAAGAGATAAGAAAAGTTTGGAGAGATAGTCTACTTGCAAAGAGCTGGAAAAGCTTCAGCTGTTCTGTAGAGGAGATTCTGGTCAGCTCAGAACAGAAGACTGTCTGGAAACCTGCCTATAAAGAATGGCTTATGGGAAGAGATAGGAAATGTTTGGAGAGATCATCTACTTGTGAAGAGCTGGAACAGTTTTGACTGTTCTATTTGGGAGAGTCTGGTCGAAGCTCAGACCGGAAGACTGACAGAAGACCTGACTGTAAAGACCAGGCTGGGGAGGTTTCTGCTGGGAAGAAAGACTGCATTGGTTATTGGACTCAGATGATTTGTGGTATGGCTTGGCTGAAATTCTGTCTGAATTTTGCTCATGCCCAGAGACTTTGCCTAAGACTGAGATTAAGCATGGCAGACTGATTAACCTTTCAAAATATATTTAAAAGCAGCAAACTATTGGGGTGGTGGCATTGTTGTTATTGGTTGCTTTTAGCCACATTTATATTGAAAATCCAGAGCAAAGAGTCAAGCAGGATGATTTAAAATGTGAGATGAGCCAGAAAGGAAGCACCAGGAAAGCTGTAGACTGCAAAGATGGAGCTAAGAGGATCTCCATTGCTGGGAAGGAACCAGAGAATTGAAAAGATGGCTTGAAGGCACAGCAGGAGGTAGCAGGTTTCCAACTTTTGCAGCTTCAGGATTACAAGGGAGAGAGACTTTGCCCTGAGAAGAAAGCTGCAGAACTCTGTGTCCCAGAATGGCAGCAGTGGCCACACTAGGTTACAAAATGGCACAGGCATGGAGAATTTATTCCTTGAAATCAGGGTCAGAGTGTTCATCAATACAGGTATTAGACCCCTACAACCAAGGGAGAAGGAAGCCTGGTTACTACTGCAGCTGACAGCAGACCTTGGCATCACCCACATGACATTGGTTTTAGGCACATTCAGAATGTAGGAGTTGTGAAGTTAAGATGGCTTCCACCTCAATTTAGAATGCCTAGGAGACCAGGCAGTGTGCCCTTGGGAGGGCAGTGTGTGAAGCAGAGAGTGAGAAGCCAATTCAGTGGAAACCCCAGAAGGTTGTAAAATCCAGAAAGGTGAATCATCTAAAGGAAACTGCAAAGAGGGAGCAAAGCTGGCTTAAGAGAGAAGCTATGGGAGCTACCACCAAAAGTGCCATAGGGGTGGAGCCATGCAAGGCCTTTGAAGCTCACAACTCAGGGCAGACTGCTTTGGATGTTCCAGTTAGAACTATGGGATTGAATGTTGCCCTGCTGGATTTTGGACTTGTGGGCTGACACTTAAGAGTTTGCCTTGGATCTTGGAGGAGTCTTGGGACTTGGACTTTTCAGCAATGCTGAAACTCTTGGGACTTGGACAACTCTTCAAGATGGACTGAAATGTCTTTTGCACAAAGGGATGTGCATGAGACTTTGGGGATCCAGGAGTGAAATCTTATGGTTTGTGTCTAGTTGTCCCTCAAAGCCTCATGCAGTCATGGGGTGGGGACTTCTAGAGTATGAGATTAACTCATGATACACTGAGGTTATATGTCTTAGTCCTAATGAGATTATGGATTTGAGTACTGCTGGAATTATAGGTGTGGCTAGGTAGTCTGAGAGAAGAGAGCCTGAATGTAATACAATAGAGACAGAGAAATAAATAAATAAATAAATAAATAAATAAATAAATAAATTTGGAGGCATGGTCTTCTCTTCACCAAACTTGACTGGCTATCATTGTAATCAATATTTTACTTAACAACAGTTCGAACCTTTTTAGTCTGACTCATGATGTGGAGAAAGAATGGTTAAGCAGAAGTTGGGACCGATAAAGCATACTTGTTCTTGATTAGCCCTCAGCTATAACAGACAGGGAAGGAAAGACCATTTGTCTAGATCACAAAGGAAAGGAACAGAGGCTCACCTATCAACTTGGATTAGGCATTGTAAAGTCAAAAACTTCTCTGTCTTTATTTCCTTTTGATATGTGGGAGACAGATGATTAGCTACTACTAATTGTTGAACAGGTGATCAATTGATTGAAAAGTTAATTTTTAACAGAGAAATGAGGTGAACTATATTTAGTAAAAAATCTAGTCTTTCTTTGTGGGATATTTGCATCACATAGATCAAGTTGCTAGAATGCCAGAGACAAAGTTCAGGTACTGAAATGCACATACACCTACATGGTTGCAGTTTTTTAGGGAGTTTAAAGTGCAGATACATGGAATTTTGGCTTTTTAACTCTAACACCTGTCTCAGAAGCAAATTCTCTTCAAAAATGTTTCTATTTCAAGCCTGGGGGGAATCACAATTCTGCCTACTTAAGGTAATTTGATAATTTAATGTTAATTTTCCACATTAGGAGTTTTAGGAAAATGAACTTTAGGTACAGATGCTTGCTATCATACAAAAAGGAAATCCTGCCCAGTAAAGTTTCACCAAGTTCCTCATTTAAAGCAACAACAAACCCCAGTTTGCACAGGTCTATCTGTGCATGAATTGTTCATTGAAAATGGCCACTTATAATTTCTATTGAGGAAACTTTTAGCTCTTTTAAGATACACCAGAGACAGCTCAGTAATAAGCTTAAGATTCAGAATGCTTTTTTGTCCCATTAGGTGAAGATTTCAAGCTGCACTGGTGCTCTCTAATGGGTACCAAAAGGACCCCTTCTGAATGCTGATCAAGTTTGGTTTTTAATATCAGTGTAAGTAGAACCATCAGAGCCAGCTGCTCTGATGAAAGCCAGCCTCTGCACATTACTTGGGACGAGATACTTGGATATTTATTCTGTCAATTAGTTTTCGTCTAGTAAATTAAACATTGATACAAAATGTTCCCTTGACCAAACAAAAAATACTTAATATAAAGAATTAAATACCTCAACTCATTTGATAAGAATCATCACAATGTTGCTTACATTCAACTCAAGGTTTTAAAAAACCAAATTGCAAGATAGACATCACCTTCTGACATCTAATAGAACACTGATGCACTTCTGAAAAGCAACCTACTTTGTACAAGAGAAGGCATACTTGCATCACAGAAAACTTGCCACTATTTCTCAGGAACCTCAGTGCAATGACACCGAAAACCACACTGAACTTGCCTATGTTGTTTTGGTGGAGTATTTGAATTGGCAAAATAGGTGGATACTGGGGCATTTGGCACTCATATTTATATTGGTGCTTATTTTTTAAAAATGTAAACTAGAAAACGCTGGTTCTGGATAAGTTAGTTATAAAAGATGACCTCTTTACCTGCACCTCTGGTTGGCCTTCACCAGACTCCACATTTCTCTGGTCTTTGGTATGGCTATTTCAGACTGGCTTGCTGATGTGCTTATTCCTGTTTCTTTGACTTAGAAGCATTTTTCTTCATTTTATTGATAAGCAAGCTCAAACTCAGTGAATTTGAGTAACTTTCACAAAGACACATCTTTGTAGATGGTGCACAGTGTTTGAATAATAGATGTGTTCATGGCAGTCAGTGCCAGGCAATACTGCTGTTTAGAAAGCTAATCCATGACTTTAGTGCAATCTGCTGCCAAGTTGAGATGAATGGAACATTAATATTCAACATTATTTTCATAATATCACAAAAATTACCTTCTCTTGTGACATTAAGTAGATGTTTTCTTAGGACTTAGTGAAAAGAATAATGGAGTTAATTTAAATTCTGGTTCAATAAACTTCTGTTGAAAATGCAATGTAGCAAGCTAATTGATAAAGGAGATGAATAGGAAGCTTGACAGACAAGCGAGACCTTTTCATCAAGTAAGTCCTTCTCATGCTGAGAGTAGAGACAGACTATAGAAGACCAATTTCCTTTAGGCAGATTTTATGTCTCTAAGATGGGCACAACCATACTTCCTGTTGCAAATGCTCTCCCACAACATGAGCTTATGGGTTCTACATCAAGAGGTGGTCTTTTCCCCTTTCTTGGAATCTGAGTGGCTTTTGCATCTCTCCTTGAAAAACCGAATGCTGCAGGGGTTCTGTTGTGGGATTTCTGAGGGTAAGAAAATTTTACTTTGTTCACTGGAACCCTTTCTTGGAGCCATGAGCTACCAGACATTAAAACAAAACAAAACAAAATCCAGGGACCTTAACTAAGGTGACCAGTAGAGGTGAAGGTCAAGCCACAAAACAGGCCTCCTGCAGTTGCTCTAGTTGACAGTTATAGAGGGACTTGGTGTGTCCCAGGCAGCAGCCACATCGAAGGAATGAAACTCTCAATGATTTGGACTCCAGCCAGACTGAGTCTCCAGTCTTGGCTTTGTCATAGTCCTAGTCATGGAGAAGACATAAGCTATTTTTCCTGTGCCCTATTCTGGCCCCATGGGACTCATGAGTATAAAAAACAGTTGCTAATCTATACTGCTAAATTTGGGTTAATTTGTCACTAGCGGTAGTCACAGACACATCATTTTTCTGCGTGAGGCAGGGAGATGCTCTCAGGGATATGGATACAAATATACATTTTCCTCTTTTCCCTAGTTTTATCTAGCATGTTTTGTAAAGTGGAAACAAAGACCTTGGAGACAAATCAAGCAATTTACTTAAAGGTCATATTTCCCAAGTAACTTCTAGCTTTAGAACTACTGCAGAAATATTTTCTCAAATTGAACAAAAATATACATAAGTGTTCTGAAAGAAAGAGAACAATGTTTGAGGACAAATGAGCGTAAAAACAAAATTCTAAAGACACTGTCTTGATGTTTGAAACACTTTCTGAGGATGAAGAAGTACTGTAATTACTTTCATTATATATTATTTGGTGCCTGAGTTGTGTTTTATCCTGGATAGAAAAAATTGTGTTTCTGCCTTCAGGGCGTGCAATTTAAATCAGAGACATTCTGAGTGTTCTTCACAGAACACAGAGTGATCTGGCTTCCTCATGCTGATTTGGAAGTTTTCCCACATCCTCATCACCTTGATGTACAGATACTCAGTGAGATGGAAAACAATGACAGGTCTCTCTCTAAAGTTTTATGACTTTATTTCAACAGAAGTCTTCATATTTAATTCTTTATAAAAGAATCAGTTGCATGCATCATAACAGTTATAAGAATTATGAGATGCTGACTCAGTGTTAAGCAGAGAAGTTTAAATAAATGTTTAGAAAGTTCCTCTTTGGATTCATTTGTACATATGTTAAAAATACAAAACAATAAAATCTACTAGTTAGATTTGAGGCTGTCTAAATTAGTAATAAGTGTAGACCACGCATCATGATAAGAAGTTGTGGCTTTATTACTTTGTAATGAAGTAACATAGTTTCTGCACTTAGCTATTTCTAAGTACAAGTTCAGCATGACTATTGTTTCCTAAATGGATCATTTGTAATGCACATCATTGATCAACTGACCCTTCCTATGTCTGCTGAGAATTGGAATCTACTGAGAATTCACCAGCCTGCAGTTTGCCTTTACGCCCACTTAGAAGTAGAGGACCCCCGGGTAATTCTAGTGAAAACCATGATATTGTCTTTGTGTGTAGGACTTTAAATTTTAATTGAAAAATTATTTTTAAGAAGCAGTTAAATAAGAACACAATAATCTTGTAAATCTAATTCAGTTTTATACTCTGAAAAAAGGTCAGATCAAGGAAATCACTAAAGGCATTAGTGGCAAACATTGCCATGACCAAGTAGGAGAATAGGAATTACTCTGAGTTAGGAAGATAAGGCATTTGGACAATTACAGAGGGATTAATTTTAACTTTCCTAATTTTTTCATAAGAATGAGATGTTTTAAGAGTACAGGTGTAAAAAAAGGTAAAATCTGGTTTAGATTAGTGTCTTGATACTAAGTGACTTGTTAGGTGAAGCATCAGAACTAAAGAGAGTTTCAAAAATTCAACTTTTACAATAACCACAGACAGCTATTCTATAAAATATGAACAGTTGAAATATTTCTTAAGTATTACTGCTTATCGATAATGGATTTGGCCTCAGTTTCCTGTGAGTGTGGCAGCTGACTCGGACAGAATACAAGAAAAAAAAATAGAAACCAAGAAGCAGGCTTAGCTGTAAAAATGTGTGTATGAATTCTGATGCTGCTAACAGCTTTGTGGCTCAGAAAGTCATTGAAAGCTCTATAAATCAATCTGGCTTAATAATGACTATCAATCGCATAGAAGAGTGGTGGAATGTATCTTTTAACTTCTTAGTAAAATAGAACAACTTTGGCCGTTAGAAAATGATTTTCAACTACAAGTAGAAAGATCTCCAAATTAAAGTTTCCTCATGTGTAGCCAGAGCTGGCAGTGCCCACCTCATGGAGCTTTCCTGAGGATTAAATGAGTTGAAACAAATAAAAGCATGTTAAGAGGAAATCTAATCGCAACCATAGGACATCATAATGAGGCTTTAATTTTGTTTTCTAGAGGCATTCAGAAAAGAGGAAAAGTCTCATTCTGGAAATAAAGTTCTGTTCTGTAAATAATATCAAACCAGTATCAGTTTATTGATCACCTGCTAATTCACTGCTTCTTTTTTCATGTGTTGGGCAGCTCTAAGAGGATACAAGTCCTATCCAGCATGCCTGATGTTAAAAAAGAATCAACATTTTTGAGTAGTTAAGAATGGGCTTCAGTGAGAATAAAATGTAGGGTATTAATCTGGTTATTATAATGTGATATCTTGCTATATAATTTGGAGTTTTTGTTGTTAAAGAACGGCTGAAAAGTTTAATATCTGTACAGGCTGTCAACAAAAGGAGAAAAAAAAGCAACAGTTAATGAGTGCTTAAGTCATGTTTTGGGGAGCTTTTGCAAAAATAAAATGAAAGAATTGTCATCAAGGCCTCCAAACACACTGGGTCAAATACTTTGCTTTAACCTACACCATCTTAATTGGCTTAAAAATGTTTCTGAACTTCCGTTTCTATCCTGGGTGCTCCCCAAGAGCGGACACCACCATACCCTGGGGACTGCTTTGCTTTTCCAAGTTGCATTGAAGTTCACTCTATGCAAAAGCAAAGGAACTTCTGATAGTGTCCTGGGACTTCTTTGATGATATTCACAGTGAGATTTTTGTTCGTTTGTTTTTTTGGCCTTTTTGAGACAAGGCCTCCCTATGTGGTTCAGGCTGGCCTTGAGCTCACTTTGTAGCCCAGGCTGGTCTCAGACTCACCAGAATCCACCTGCCTCAGTGCTGGGATTACTGGCATGCCCCACCATGCCCAGATTGTAATAGTATTTTAACCAGGAGCTTTCAAGTATCACAAGGAGTTTTTAGGTTCTTCCACGGTTCTCCCCTTATCCCAGTCCTCTTCCCTTGAATAATCACTCTCATTGCTTGTGCTTAGATGGCTTCCAAAGCTGTAGCAGAAGGTTTGATCCTTGTATAGGCTGGAGCCAGTGCACCTTCTAGTGTTCTTGTACTATTCCTTACCTCACACTGCTTTATGCACCAAAATTCTAGCTCTACATCCTGTCTCAGGCAGGCTCTGGGCCAGCAACTCCATCAAGTGAGCACACCTAATGCCCCTTGGCTTTCTATCTTCTTACAGATCCAATGTCTGATCACCCTTCCCATTGGAAAGCTGCCCCTGCTCCCTTTATAAAGTCTTATTTGCTTACACTAGGATTGGGTTAGTTACAATTATGGCATATAATATTGTATAAACCTCTGGGAGAGAAATTATCACAAAACTTCTTAATCTATGTGTTTGCTTTTCTGTGCTGGCTAGTAGAATGTAAGCATCTTAAGGATAAGACTTTCTTTCAGAAATTCCTATTTTATTTCAGAGACTGAATGCATACCAGTTGCATACTAGATACTTTCTAAATATTAAATAAATGTGACTGAAAATTTATGTTGACCTGTTAAAAAGGAAAGAAAAAAGCACTCTTTCTTTAGTGGCAAAGTAACAAGCTACACACAGCATGCAGAATCAGGTTATAAAACCTGAAGGCACTGCCCAAGCTTAGGTGTGCTTACTTGATGGAGTCCATCTTCCCTGGGGAACAGCAGAACACAGCAGCGCAGAGCAGGGAGCTGTCTGCTTGGCTGCTTGATCTGGAAACCTACTGCTTCACTTATTGGTTAGGCAACATTGGGCATAGTGCTTACAATCTCTGTGCCTAGTTGCTTTGGCTATCCAGTGGGGTTAGTTTCCTTGGTTCTTGCTAGTGTGAGATAGATAAAAGCAAAAACAAAAATAATGCTTAAAGTAAAACTTTATATCATAGGGTCATCTGTATTAGTATATACAAACATATTTAAATAGCTCTGTTACATAATTAGCACCACATATGACTGGGGTATTTTTAAATCATTAAAGATGATGAACATGAATTTTTATAAGTATTTATGGACTGTCTGGTGTGCAATAGACACCATTTTAGGTAAAAACAACTCAATAAACAAAATATGACCTGTGGTAGGAAAACACTATAGGATAAAAGGAAAAAAGAGTAATTGTATACAAAGAGGAAGATAAAAGGAAGCTGTTTTTGGAAATCTTAAGTACAGGAGAAATTCTTCTAGCTTGGGGAAAATGGTTCTAGATAAGAGAATGGTGAGTGTGCAGCTCCCAGGTGAAAACACAGGTGAAGGTTCTGAGTACTGGCCAGGACAGAGTGCAGAAGGAGAGAAGCAGGAAAGGATTGTAGAAAGTGTGGAAGACCTTTTATTTTTTATTTTTTATATTATGGTTGGCTCAGCCTGCCCCGGGTTTGGGGCTGGTGCAGCATGTGGTGACAGGGATTGAACCACAGTCCCTACGGTAGCCTAAGCTTGCCTCAGCTGGCACTTTAGACCGCTGAGCCATCTTGCTGGCCCCAACCTTGATTTTATACTGGCTGGAGTGACATGATCTCTTATACTTAAAACTTTCATCAGATCCAAGATTAATGGCTACTAGAGAGAATCAGGTGATGTGAGTCTGTAGTAATAAGTTAGATCTCAGCATTAATCTGTTAATGTAAAACAAAAATACCTGTTCAACAAACATCTTCTCAGTGTTTATGGATACTTTTCATTCTTTTGTCATGAGACAACTAAAATCTAATTTAGTTATTAAAACCCTCATTCATTGTATTTCTTGTAGTAATCAAAATGTTTGGTTGTTTTACTTCCCCACTATTTCTGTTAACTTACTGTGATATTCTTAAGAACTTTAAGCAAAAATCCCAGTGCAAACAGTCATTTATCTTCATATCACTCCACTTAACTACAAACACCACGTGTTTCTAAAATAGCAACAGCCATCACATACCAGGGATATTTGGAGTGCCGGAGGGTGAATTCAGATTTTCCTACATAATTAGGTGGAAAGAGTAATATATTTTAGCATTATTTATGTCTTTTTCATTTCTAAAGTTTTGCTTAGATGAGATTTCTACAATAATGCTATTTATTTATTTATTTATTTATTTATTTATTTATTTATTTATATTTAGTAAAGGGCCTAGAGGGTCTCACTGCACAGATCAGACTTGTAGTGAACCTCCTGTTTTCAGCCTCCGAAGTGATGGGATTACAGGCACACACCACCATGCTCAGTCTCATTTGCAGTTATGGGCCCCAGGGGTCAGGCTGGCACGGTATGCCAAGGATCAAACTCC
>PVKN010031498.1:0-12498 GCA_004027915.1 Capromys pilorides | reverse complement strand
AGCTATGCACTTTGGTGAAGTTATGCTGTTAGCACCTATGGGGATTTTTTCTGGATCCACCCAGCTTGTTCCCCTCCAGTGGTACCTGGCTGAGAGTTACCGCCCAGTCCACTGGCTGTTGTGAGGCCTTGTGGGTCTGAACTATGGGTGGAGTCAGAGTTTTGGAGTTGAGACCAAGGATGGACGCAGGCTGAGGGTCTTTACCGGGCTGGCACGAGGCCAGAGAGTTTGGTGGATAGGTTCCGGACTATAGTTCAGGTGGGCTTGTGCAGGGAGATTAAAGAAAGTTTCAGAGATCCTTACCTGGTAGGTGTGCTGGTCAAACCAAACAGGGGGTGGGCTACAGGCGTGGCATGGGACAGGCGCAAAGAGCGCCCCAGACCAGTGTCAGCTGTGGACGAGTTCCAGGCGCGGCGGCGCAGGGGGAGCCCGGCGTCCGCCGCGGGCGAGAAGAAGTTCTGGTCAGGCGCGGCGGCGCGGGGGACAAACCCGGCTTGTACCGCCCGGCGAGAAGAAGCTCCGGCCTGAAGTCCCCATCTTGACTCTGTTGTCCCCTGGTCCCTCAAGCCACAGGGAGATTTTGGGGGAAAAGTGTATGTTTGGATCTGGAATGCTGGGCGCAACAGCGAAATGTCAGATTCATCCTCGGAATTGCTCAGAAGCATGCCAGCAAGGCCGTGGTCCTGCAAGGCGGTCCAGGTGACTCTACGTCCCCAAGACAACGACAGTCCTGGGTTAGTAGATGGCTTCTCAGGGAAGTGCCTCTTGTGAGCCAGAAACCCAGCCAGACCAATCAGGGCACTTTCCACCAGCTCTCGTAAGGCTTTAGGAGGCTGTGTCTTGGAGGACAGAAAAGTGGAACAAAATGAACTCTGGAAGGTGAACCTGGAGGCAGGAGGGAGCATGCGCTTGATTGCCAAGCTCATCCTGACCACCCAGTGCCTCACACTAGAACACAGGGGGGACTGGATTAACACCCACTGGGAACTGCAAGCAGCTGCTCTGCGCATCTTCACAGGGTCAAGGGCCGCAAGGGCAAGAAAGGGATGTGATTCCCGGCCCTGGTTTCTGTGGAAAATCAGTGGTTCTCAGGCTGCAGGAGAGAAGACGGGGGCTGAGCAAGCCAGAATCTAAAAGGAGAGAAGGAGGAAGTTGTAAGAGGAAGGAGGGCTGAGCACGGAGAATGTAAAGCTGACCACCAAGAACCTGGCTAGCCAGCTTGTGGGGGGCATGTTCAGGTAAAACCACGCGGCCGAGGTCTGGGTGACGCACGGTGCTGCACTGTGAGCATGGCAGTGGCTGGGGATGCTGCGCCTCGATGGGCCCGCTGAAGCTCTGGGCCAGAGGCATCTCTATGGGCAAAATGTACAGGCCCTTTCTCAGGAATGTAGCTTTAGAAGCATAGACACTGAAGGTCACGAAAGAAATAAATTCTATCAAAATACAGTTAATAGTAAAATAGCCTTTGAGAAGTACTATGTGCAGTTCTCTATTAAAGAATAAACTTCAAAGAGACACTTCAATAACTTTGAAGTCACAGTGAATATAAATAAAATTTTGAGTTTCCAAACCCCTGTGGTACAGAATAGCCTGCAGCTGTTCCTGGTGAATGAACTGCGCGCAGGTCCTTGTCATCTGTGTTGCTTCTCTCCCTCCGCTCATTCTGAGGACAAGGTTACATCCTGGTAAAGGCTGGAGAAGCACCTTGTCCTACTCGTGGACTTTAACCCCCCACTGCTCTACATGGACAGTGGAACACAGAAAACCCAGGTTAAGGGTTCCCAGCATTTGCAATAGGTAAAGGTAGCGTGGAAAGGCCTGGGCTGCACCTCCAAGAACGGAGTTGAGCCTCCTTTGGGGTGAAAGCAGGCACTTCCCAAAAGAACTGACTTCATTTATAATGGAGCTTAGATACGTTCAGTTCTAAGGGCTCTAAGCAGAACCATGGATTCATTTCTTGTCACTGGAGCAAGATGCCTTACTGTTATGGTTTGTGTCTTGTTGTTCCCCCAAAGCCTCATGCAGTCATGGGGCCGGCTTCTACAGTTTGTGGTTAGCTCATGATTCACTGGGATTATGGATGTGAGTGCTGCTGGGATTATAGGTGTGAGTACTACACCCAGCCCGGGGCAGATGGCCTGAATGCAGCAGAAGGGAGACAGAACGTCTTGTTGTAGCCATTGTTACCACCGCTCTTCCCATCTGCTCTTGCTGTATTGCTGTTTTCTGCCGCCATGAATTTTTGCCCTCTGCCATGCGCCTCTCTGCCTTGGAGCCAGCTGAGTATGGACTGAAACCTCCACTGATTGGGAGCTAAATAAACCTTTCCTTCCTTCATTTTGGGTATCAGGTATTTGTCCTAGCAATGAGAAAAGAGTGAGACACTTACACTCCAACTAAAGGAGGGGGCACTGACGTGGACTTCTGGCTGCGGGCAAGGCCAGCTGGCTTCTAGTCAGAAACAGTATGGCAAAGAGCACTGGAAGCAGGGCAGCTGGGAAGGAGAGAGAATGGGGAGAAGCCAAGGATGAGACCCTCCCTGTGCAGGTCGCAGCCCCATCACCACCTCCAACCAGGTGCCACCTCCTCAGGACCCATTCCCCTAACGAGTCCAGCACCCCCATAATCCAAGCACCCTCAAACACGTGAATGTGTAGGGAATATTTCAGACCTAAACCATAGCATTACACCCTGGCCACTAAGAAACCCATGTACATTCCTTTACACAAAAGGTTTTCCGTCCATCTCCAAAGCCTGCCAAAATCTTAATGGCTTTAGCGTGGCTGAAAAGTACAGGTCAGAAGTTTCCTCTGAGATTCGAAGTGAACTCTCAGCTGTGAGTTCTGCAAAAATTAGAAGGTGGAGGACTTCCAGCATACGGTGGCGAGGGTAAACACAGAAAAGCATTTGCGAGTTTCTGTTTTGTTCTTCTTTGGCCCAAACTGTGCTATTCATTATTAGAAATGAAGGACTGAAGTATCCAATTATCATTGAATTATCATTTCACTTTACGTTTGACAAGTTTTGCTTTGTGAAATTTTAAGTACATATTTGTTCATGAATATCTTAGTGAAAATTTGGCATTTTTATAGTTACAAAATATCCTCATATCTTTGGCAATATTTTCTGCCTTTCAATACTATCGCCTGACATGATGTAACCTTTCCAGCTCAACTTTGGTACCACCGGCATGATGTATCTTTCAACTTATTTGTATTTTTTTAACCTACGGTGTAATTTTTCCCTTAGTCTGTTGTTGGACAGCTGTATTTTTAATCCAGTTTAAGTCTCTGCCTTTTGATCAGATGTAAATAGTAGCCTCATTTGGGGCATCAATTATACTTCTCATTCTGGAGTCTAGGAGTAGCCAACAGATCGGAAGCATGGGCCAGGGTCTGGAGTCTGGATGTCACATGGATGGCTTCAGTTGATGTTCAGCTGTCACTGAACGGAGGTCCTCACAGCGTGTGTGTGCATCCATGTGCAAATGTCCGTGTTGGTACTAAACACTGCCTGCAATTTGAATTTAGTTCCAGCGGATTGCGCCAGCCTTGTCCCCTGGAGGGGAGGTCCCTGCCACCGGCCGTTCGTCCTTTAATCGCCCATTTACACTGTGCATGCACAGCAGATCAGAGTCCTGACCCCCCGCGAGACAACGTCACTGAAGAGAACGCGGTGCTCACGCGCAGCTCCTTTGGCCTTAGTCTTGTGGACTCTGTTCCCGTACGCAGAGTAGCTCCTTACGTCACCATTCCCTTCTGTGAAGCTGACTCAGACATGGATAATGAAGTGAGAGGTTTTAGTCTCGGTCTTCGTCTTTCTTGTGAGTCTCCCCATCTCCTGGACACTTTTTTAAGTTGACTATACTTAAATTTTCTCTTCTTGTTGTTACATCCTGTGGTGACAAATGCTAAGTGCTTTGTCATTCACCGTTTCAGCACCCAGAAATCCTCCTGTGCCTCACCTGCTCTAATTTCAACCCTCCCCCTACCACCATGAACCCCTGGTAATCACTGAAAGCACATTTCCCAGAACTACCTACAACCAAAAGTGTATATTTTACAGTTTTTTTGTTTGGCTTCTTTTACATAACAGTATGTATTCAATATTCCTGCTTTTATTTTCCTGGCTTAAAATCTCATTGCTCTTTCTTCCTTCCTTCCTTTCTTTCTTTCTTTCTTTCTTTCTTTCTTTCTTTCTTTCTTTCTTTCTTTCTTTCTTTTTCTTTCTTTCTGTGGTATTGGGGATTGAACTCAAGACCTTGTGCTTGCCAGGCAGGCACTTACACCACTGAGCTATATCCCCAGCTCTAATATCTCATTGCTCTTTTTTTTTTTTTGTCTTTTTGAGACAGGGTCTCACTATGCAATCCAGGCTGACCGTGAGCTTACTTTTGTAGCCCAGGCTGGTCTCAAACTCACATTGATCCTCCTGCCTCAGCCTCCCAAGTGCTGAGATTACAGGCGTGCATCAACACACCTGGCGTTCATTGCTCTTTATTACTGAACAATATTCCAGGAAACAGAGAGCAGGGGAAAAGCCCGAGGTGAAGGAATTGAGAAGCACATACAGTCTCTCCAAGGCCACGTTCCCGTGACGTGTGCTTTACTGACTTTCTGGGTGTCTCCAGCCAATAAAATTGACAACTAAAAATAGCGGTCACAAATCTAACCCCTGACACCCAGCCACATTCTTGAACCCATGCTTAATTTTCAGAGACCACACAAGGTCCAAAGTCTACCTACGGTGATGTAACTACCCAATCTGCAGTAGCCCAGAGCAAACATGCTCATTCCAAAAAGGAGAAATAGATAGGAAAGAATCTCACCAAAGCAAGACCAAATCCCCGCAGCAATGACATTAAGTACCGTAGTTCCCCGTCTATGTTCTGGAGCAGGAGGTGGCACAATCTGAGCTTCAGAGGTCTCTGCAGCCCTGCTCATGTCACCTAGCCAGTTGCGGCCTCCCTGGCCTGCCTCTGAGGCTGTCTCCAGTCATACCCACCACTTCCTGAAGCAGGCACCCCACAGTCCTGGCGCCTCCAGCTTCCTGGGTCAGCGTTACGGCTTCGGCTTCACTCTCACAGCTTCGTACATCATGGTGGCAGGGACTCCCAGAAGGGACTCTGACTCTGTCACACATTGTCTCAGCTCAGCTCTGAGTGGGAGCCCAGCCCCACAGCTCTCTGAAATTCTTGCCTTCTACATGTCTGGAAACCTGTCATCACCTAGATAGTGTCAAGGTCCGCTGCCCCCATGAACTGTGGCCGGTTCCCCTTGGGCCCCGGCTGTCCTGCCAACCAGGTGACCAGATGGCTCAACGCAGGCAACCACTTCCCATCATTGC
Source organism: Capromys pilorides (assembly GCA_004027915.1). Taxonomy (NCBI): domain Eukaryota; kingdom Metazoa; phylum Chordata; class Mammalia; order Rodentia; family Capromyidae; genus Capromys; species Capromys pilorides. Next base: position 7,152 of record PVKN010031498.1, on the reverse strand, counting down.
TGGAGTGAGCAGGGCACAGAGGAGCTGTCTGCCCAAAGCAAATCCTTCAGCAGCTTACACACTCACACTCATAGCTGAGAAGGCCCCATTTGTTCCAGCCAGCTTCCCCGTGTTCCAGTGAAAGGTGCTCCGCTGCTTCTTGCTGCACCTATACACAGGCTTGCTTACTGACAAAAGTGAAAAATTTTAATATCTTTCTGCTCTGCTTTTTCCTCCTGATTCTCAATGTATATTGTACTCAAAGAAACTGGTAATACCTGTGCCACAGATCAAATGTTCTGTTGTCTTGAAATTTCCTCTGGTAGGTTAATTAGGCTGCCACTTTTAAATTCGGATTCATAAAAGTCCTAGGGCATGAGTAAAACAGACAAACTGCTTTGCAAAATGTAATACAAACGGCCTGCAGCCCCACTGCCAGTGGAGCTCTAGCTCCCACCTGAAATCTTAGGAGCCTGGCCTTTGCTGCCAGTGTTCTGGAGTCCTCAGCTCCCGCAACAATTTCCTGCTGAGTACCACTCTCCAGCTTGTTTCTCCCAACTCCTAGGCAAACCTGTTCCAAAGACTTGTGAACCACTTTGTCAGGTACAGTCATAGCAATATCCCCACTCTCATTTCCATTTTCCATCCTAGTAACTGCCTGTTTGTTGGTTTGTTTGTTTGTGACAGGGTCTCACTGTGTTGTCCAGGCTGGCCTTGAACTCACCACGCAAAGCAAACTGGCCTCCTTCCTTGGTCTCTCAAGTACTGGGATTACAGGCCCACACGACCATGCCTAGACTGGATTAGCTGCCTTCTTATTGCTGGAAAAATTCCTGACACACGCAGCTTAGAGGAGTGCCTTATAATTTCAGAAGTTTCGGCTCACAGGCAGTCAAATCTAATCAGAAGCCTCATGGCTAGATGCAGTAAAGGGGAGATATCCTCCACATGGCAGGCAGGAAGGAGCAAATGGGAAGGCCCCAAGACAAGAGGTGAGGAACCAGACACAGAGGAGCCCATGTCGTGGCCCACAGCACACCCAGGTGCACATGAGTGTGTGCTCCACAAACCTCCGGGTGCCTCTCAAGCTGCTTAAGTTGAGAATCAAGTTTAACCACCACAAAGTTCTTTGCATGTTTCAAGGTGTTCTGAACAACATCTGTAGCAGAGCAGAACTTTTTAGTTTGAATAAATTCACTTTATTAACTTGTTATTGATATTGTATTTTAAAGAGCCACATAGGTTTTCTTCTGTTTTTTTCCAGGAGCTTCACTGTTTCCCACTTTACATTTACATCCACATTCAATTTGCTTTTGTATGAAGTGCAATTTCTATATCTAGGTTTTTCACTTACATATTGTATCCATTTGTTTAACACAATTTATTGAAAAACCTATACTTTCTCCAAAGTTGGTTTTTTAAAACACGGTTGATCTATTTGTATGGGTCTAACTGGGCCTTGTGTTCTGTACAATTGGTCAGTATGTCAATTGTTCTGTCAAAAATATGCTGTCTTGTTGGGCCTGGCGGTGCACACCTGAGACCCCAGCACTGAGAAGACTGGGGCAGGAGGACTGCTGTTGAGTTCCAGGCCAGCTTGGGCTACTTAGTAAGTTCAAGGCCAGCCTGAACTACACAGCAAGACCCTGTGCTCTCCTACCCCACCCAATGCTGTATTCATTACCATGGCTTTATAGCAAGATTTGGAATTGGATAGTGTCTGTCCTGTGAATTGGGTCTTCTTTAGTTCATACTGGTGATTCTAGATATTTGGTCTATCTTTATAAAGTTGAGAATCACTTTGTCGCAATCTGTAAGAGCTTGCTGGAATGTTGATTGGAATTTTGTTAGTACACAGGTTAAGGTGGGAAGAATTTACATTTTGACAATATTAAACCTTCCAAACCATGAATATTTACATATTCAGCATGTTACTAAAATTCTGCAGCTTTCTGTGTGGTATATTGATATACCTTATTATATGTAAGGATGTCATTTTAGGGTATTATTGTAATAAATGTTTTTTCAAATTCCAATCGTTCTTTGCAGAAATATGAGAAAGTGAAAGTGAAATGAACCAGGCACAGAAAGGCAAACACGGCATAATCTCACTTAAATGTGGAATCTAAAAAATTGAACTCATAAGGGCAGAAAATCACATGGTCGTTACCAGGAACCAAGGACGGAGGCTCTGGGGCACAGGGTGAGAACATACTGGTCAAAGAATATAAAAGCTCAGTTGGCCAGAAGAAGCCAGGTCGGGAGATCTAGTCTAAACGTCTTGACTACAGTTAACAGCATATTAAATACCTACATGCTTATGTTTTTTACCATATATGAGCTTCATTTTGGTCACTTTGCACATGCACAAGATGTACTTCAATCATTTTTCCCCTCTCTGATAGAGGTTTTTTTTTTCTTTCTTTCTTTTTTTTTTTTTTTTTGCAGGACTGGGGTTCAAACTCACGACCTTGTACTTGCCAGGTTCTTGTGCCGCAGAGCTGTCTCCCCATCCCTGATATAGTGTTTTAATTATGGTAAAGTACACATGACATAGGACTTACTAGCTTAACCATTTTAAGCATGTAGTTCATTAGCATTAAATATATTCTTATAATCATACAACCGATCTCCAGAAATTTCTCATTTTATAAGGCTGAAACTCTGCACACTGAATAATACTTCACCGTGGTCCTTTCCCCCTAAGCCTCTGCTAACATTATTCTTCTTGTTTCTCAATTTGACTGCCAGGTGTCCCCTGAAGTAAAGTCACAAGAGAGACGTTCCTCAGTGCAGATTACTTCATTTCGCGTAATGTCGCTGAGGCTGGCATTGGCTCTGTGCTCTAACTTTGCACCCAGGGACCATGTGGTCCTGCATTCCACGACAGTGTTCGAATTTCGTTTTATAAGTTCTTTGGGTTTTCTACACAGACCATTTCATCCTCTGAAAATAGAGTTCAGTATGTCCTTTCTGATCTTTTAAGAATTGCTTCTTTTTGTAGGGTATAGTGGCAGACGCCTGTAATCCCAGCATTCTGGAGGCTGAGGCAGGAAGATTATTGTGAGTTCAAGACCAACCTGGGCTACAAAGTGAGTTCAGGGCCAGCCTAAACTGCGTAGAGTGACCCTGTTTCAAGGAAAAAAAAAGTTTCTTTTTATCCTTTTGCACCAGGTAGAGTTTTCGGTACCATGCCAGCGGCACTGCTGAGGGATGTTGCCTCTGCTTTCTTAGCCTCCTCGCTAATCCCACAACCATCCCATCTCCATCATTGTACGTGCTGCTGGCTGAGAGTTCTCCGTAGCTGCTCTCTGAAAACTGAGGAAGTTCTACTCCAGTCCTAATTGGCTGAAACTTTTCATAGTTATTTTGTTGCATTTTGTCAAATATTGTATTACATGTAAATTCATATGATCATATATATTTTATTATATCTAGGAGTGGAATTGCTGTTCCAACAATTTTATGACACCAAAGGTCTCTTTTTAAAAAACAAAAACAAAAACTTTATTTATTTATATGAGGGCCAGCTCAGCCTGCCCTGGGGGTGAGGCTGGCGCAGCATGTAGTGCCGGGAATTGAACTGCGGTCTCTGAGCTTGCCTAAGCAGGCGCTTTAGACTGCTGAGCTATCTCGCCAGCCCACCAAATGTTTCTTTTGATGAATATGAAACAGATGTTGTGGAGAGAGTAATTTACAGACACAAATTAGATCTAGGTGCTGTACACTGCTATTTGGGCCAGCTATATCTATAGTTATTTTCTGTCTCCTGCTCACTGACAGGAAGTGTTTGTCTGCTTCTTATTTTAGTTCTATCGATTTTTGTTCCAACGTGTGTGTGTGTGTGTGTGTGTGTGTGTGTGTGTGTGTGTGTGCGCGCGCACATGTGCACACACATGGTCCTGCGGATTGGACTCGGTGCCCTCACACTGAGTTACAACCCTGTCTTTTCTGTTTTGAGGCAAGATTTGGTAAATCACTGAATTACCTCAAGCTCTCTTCCCTTCCCTTCCCTGTGCTTCAGTTATGCAAGTGTTACAAGTTTGTCTTCCGGTCTCGGATGTCTGGGTGTTACCTCATTCTTTTCTCTTTTTTTCCATTTCAACTTCGGGGCACTGAGACCATACATACTCCTGCAACTGTATGAAAGTCATTTTCGTTGCAGAAATCTGTCTTACGCATTGCCCTCATCACTGGGACAAAGTCCCCAATGCCCACAGCCTAAAGCGGAAGAGGCTTGTCCTGGTTTGTGTTTCAGTCCGCACTGCTGGCTCCAACACAGGACAGCGTGGAAGAGAGGCAGCACCGAGAAGCTGCTCGTGAGTGCCATGAGGACCAGGAAGTAGAATGTGAAGGGAGGACTGGGGGGGTGGGACACACCCTGGGGTTGCAGGGAATGGCAGTTCTGAACGAGGTAATTTTATCCTAGCAAAAGAAGCTCTAAAGCTGAGCGTGGTGGCACACGCCTGTAATCCCAGCACTTGGGAGGCTGAGGCAGGAGGATCGATGTGAGTTCGAGACCAGCCTGGGCTACAAAAGTGAGCTCAAGGCCAGCCTGAACTGTATAGGGAGACCCTGTCTCAAAGACAAAATAATAATAATAATAATAATAATAATAATGATGATGATGATGATGATGATGATGATGATGATGGCTTAAATCAACAGCTTCCATCATTGCCAGTTTTGCCAGTAACCCACTGCAATTATGGTACATTGGATTATGTATACAACTACTTTCTCTTAGTTCAATGAGAAGAAATTTTTTGTACCAATAATGATTAGAAAAATTATCACATCTACACCCTGTGCTCTGTATAACTACTAGGAGGACAACAATATGCATTGCATCAAATACTGGAAATGTGCTACTAGTGTGTTTTGAAACTATCACATTATTTCTTATTAAATGCAATAAAGAAAATAAGAGAACTAGGGAGATAGCTCAGTGGCTTAAGTGACTGCCTGGGATCCTGAGTCTGATCCCCAGTACCACACCAAAAGAAACCAACCAAACAAACAAAAACAGAGAAAATAAGGGGCCAGGGAGATAGCTCAGGGGCACAAGTGCCTGCCTGGGAAGTGCAAGGTCCTGAGTTCGATCCCTGGTTCCAGGGGAACAGGAAAATAGAACTAACTATAAAGAAGAAGAAGCCTGTGACTTGAGTGAAAGACCATGGCATTGTGTCATGGGTGCCATGGAAACCAAGAAAGTATTTCAGAAGAGAGGAAATAAAGAACGAGGTTGGACGTTTTTGATCTGTAACCAGGAGGGCTATGGTGGCTGGCCTTATTAATAAAGCTGTTCTTTCCTGATCTTTGGTCTGATGTGGAAGCAAGCCCACCAGGTCAGGTCACACCCACAGGGACCCAGCTCTCAGGACTAGCCCCGCCTCCTCACAGCGAGTTCACCCTGGCCCACGAGCACTTTGCAGGCCACTTACCTAAGCCATGACAGATGCGACCTCAGGCAGCACAGGCTCAAATGCTGTAGTCTTGGCAATGTGCTGTGCGGTTTTATAAAATGCAAGCTGCAAGGGGGTTAGAAACCGTGTCACTTGTTGGTCGGCAGTCAGGGTTGGTGCGAGCTAACCAAAGCTCGGCGTCGCTGTGAAGATGGAACTAGGCGTGGCCTCCGCATCCGGCAGCACGGAGAAAGGAGAAAGGACAGAAGTTCTGCAGCGTTTAAAATACGATGTTTAAAAAGTAATAGTAAAATGCAATGTTTAGGAAGCTTCTGTTTGGTCCAGAGGTTTGGCCAATTGCAGAGTTCATCTTCAGACCCATCCAAGCTCGGCCACACAACCGGCCAACATTTACGCCTCCAGCTACATTTACCCCATCTTGGTTTCTCCCCCAGACACCCTTCTGCTGCCAGACCTTGTGCAGGCCTTGCTTAGGTCTTTTCCATAAGAACCTGGTAGGTAAAACCTACACCCAGGGGTTTCCAGGGACTGCAGAATTTGTCCCTCAGACTCTAATCCACATTCAGAGTACAACCTCTTCAGCCACACAGTTGTTTAAAAAGAAGTGAACTAGTCCACACCAGTGGATAGAGATTACGTGGAAGTGCTTGTGCTTTAGGTTGGTCCTTTTCCTTTTAGAATTATAAGTGTGTGCATTTCTGCAGGGCGATTTTTAAGACAAGGTTTTGCTATGTAGTTCAGGCTGGCTTTGAACCCACTTTGTGGCCTAGGTTGGTCTCAGACTTGCAGTGATCCTCCTGCTTCAGCCTCCTGAGCCAGCACCACGGTGCCCGGCGACTTTGCCGGATTTAAAAAGTCATTTCATGACAAGCTGCCATCTAGTCGACATGCCCTGACATTGATATCCAAGCTATGCCAAGTGTAAAATGCAATTGGCAAAACACTGCTCTGCAAGCCGGGGCAGGGCGCACTTTGTTATCTGTGTGGAGCAGAAGATCCGGAAAGGGGCAGCTGAGCGCGCCTTCTCGTGGGCGGGGGAGGCCCAGCGCCACAGGGGATTCACAGCAGCTTCACTTTCTGTTTCTCCCAGTTGATTCGTGTGAATTTTTTATAAGCATGTATTACTTCTGGAATCATAATTCTTAATATTTTACTGATTTAAAAGGCTGGGCAGGGCAGGGAAGCACGTAGATCAGTGATAGAGAACGAAGGCTTGCCTTCAGTCCAGCCTCATAAGAAACTGAAAACTAAAGGCTAAGCCACATGCAAACTGGCAAGTTCTGCTTAGCTTCAGCTTTTCAAAAGGACCCGCAACTGCCTATTTGACTGGCAGTGTGAAAGCCCAGTGTTCACCTGCTTTTCCTGCTTTGTAGATGACAGGTATTTCTAAGTGGTAGCTTTCCAACAGGTGGACTACGACTTGTTTCAAAATAAATATTTCCGGTTTTCTAAAACGAATTATTAAAATAAAAGAGTAGCTGGGCTTGGTCTCATACCAAATGAATCACTCTGGGAGAAGGAGACAGGAACACAAGCTTGAGTCAGCCCAGCCTGCGCAACTGAACAAGACCCACCCAGAATATAAGAGGGCTAGAGGTATGGTGCGGTTCAAAAGGCCTGGGCTCCAATTCCCAGTAGCACACATCACATACATGCCAAAAAGAATGAGTGGATGGATGATGGAAGGAAGGAAGGAAGGAAGGAAGGAAGGAAGGAAGGAAGGAAGGAAGGAAGGAAGGAAGGAAGG
>PVKN010031497.1:0-12475 GCA_004027915.1 Capromys pilorides | reverse complement strand
TGTCCCTGAAACAAAGCATCTGAGGTAAACAACTTTAGGGGAAGAGCTGTCCGTTTTGGCTCACAGTTCGTGGTCAGTTGGCTTCATTGCTTGTTGGCCTGTGAGGAGGAGGATATCACGGCAGAAGGGCCTGGTGCATAATGCTGCTCACTTCAGAAAGACCGAGGAGTGGAAGGCAAAGAACAAATGTATTGACTACATTCAAGAGCATACCACCTAGTGACCTAGATCCTCTCCCTAGACTCCACCATCTGAAGTTTCTGATAGGTTCTGGCCCTGGTATGAATTACTGAATCGTTATGGTGGTCATCTAATATGGCCCAAACCCTTAGAACAACAGCATATCTTCCCAGAGACCATCTCCTGCTTCTTCTCCAACTCAGCCCAGGGTGCAATTTCCTTTCACCTTCCCCACCACCTCAGGGAAGGCCCCAGTCAGCTCCTCATACATATCAAAACATCCCCCTCAAACTCAATCCATGGCAAAAGGCCGTAAAGGTCTCAGCCTCCCTTTGTTCTAATCCAGAGAATTCCTTACCCTCCGCAAATTCTCTCCGTGTCCTCCGAGAAAATAAAGCGCCTTTCCCTTTTTCCTTCTGCCTGCTTGACTGCTGTGACACCCTCAAAAACCTATCCATTTCTACTAATCACACATTAAGCTACGTGCTATTCATAGATCCAGCTGTAGGGAAGAGGGGCAGACAGACAGGAAAGGAATGGGCTGAAGGCCTCACTAAGCTTTCTGACAAATTCTTGTTGAAAGGGTTAAACCCTCACTAGAGGGAGCAAATGGACAGGGAGGGAGAGCTGATAATCAGAGCTGCCTCTGCGGGGGGCCAGGCTCAACCGAAGTCAGCTGCCCCAACCCATCAGGCAGTGAGGTGCAAGGAAGACACAGTGGAGGTGGAGGCCATAGAGTGGAACGCTCAGCGTATCAAGCCGACGTCCACACCTAGACACACACATCTGTATTGTGTCTATTTATCCTCTCTCTGCATTACTGCACTAAGTATGCGCATATCCTCTTTACTTAGTTGTTAACTTGACCTTGTCAGTGAAGACCTTTTTACAAACCCATAAATTCTAAAGATAAGATTCTGACAGGACAAAGAAACCAAAATGAAGCTCACCTAGGAATCTGCACATAGGCAGGCAGTGGCTGTGGGCTGTGGCCAAGTTATGGGTCCTAGGGCCCAAAATAGTCAACCAGGTTGTGAGGAGCTCCCAGGGTATGGGGTGCTCCCAGGGGACAGGAGAGGTGGGATTTTCTGTCAGACTAATAAAAAGGCTCAGGACAAAGGCCCTTAGGTGTTTCCGGTTCCAGACCTGTACCCTCACAGAGTAGCTTTATGTTCCCTCTTTTCCTGCAAATAAAACGTTTTTGTTTTTCTTTCTAAACTTTATGTTGCTAATTCTTTCTTTCTTTCTTTCTTTCTTTCTTTCTTTCTTTCTTTCTTTCTTTTTTTCTTTCTGCTTTTGTATCTTTAATGATCACATCCATCATTACATGTTTTTGCACATTCTTATGAAAGCACACAGCTACAGATCAGCCAAGGTAGTTGTTATTTACTAAATTATTGTTGCATCAAATATGGAAAAAATATCTTTTTTTCAGCTTTACTATGCACATGATCTCTAATAGGTTTTACTATGCTGTAAATAGTTTCCAAGTCCTTTCCTCTAAGGGTCTTTGGTGATTCATAAGAAATACTGGATTTGAAGCCTGCGAGTTACTACTGGGGAGGAAGAAAATTCAGTGACTTCTCAAAAATAATTATGCTACAAGTCTTTTTTTTTAATTATGCATTTGATACAGAGTCTCAGTACATAGCTTGGACTCACAGTGATCCTCCTGCCTCAGCCTCCCCAGCACTAGGATTTACAGAGGTGCATCACTATGCCCAGTTTCCTAGTCTTAATTATTTTTATTTACCTTTTCACAAAATGGTTCATGTAGTTTAGCCAGGCAGCTAGTGCATGCCTGTAATCCCAGCAACCTAGGAGGCTGAGACAAAGAGGATCAAAAGTTCCCACCTAGCCTGGGCAACTTAGCAAGACCCTGCCTCAAAATAAAGAAGGGGCTGGGGGTATAGCTCAGTGTGAAAACCTTGTGCTCAACCCCCTGTACCACCAACAAAATGAAACAAAATTCCATGTAACCTTTTAAAAGACTTGAAAATCATTTCTGCACTTACAGCAGCATCTTTAAATATCAGACTACCAAGGATGATGGGTTGTTTTCCTGTCACTTGTAAACTGGATTCAAAGGGAACTCCAGGAGTTCAAGAAATGACGTGGAGGTATCATCTTATAGTCGGGATATCTTCATGCATCATGGAGTCACAGGGCCTGGTCCTAGAGGCCATCTGGTACAGTGTGATCCTAGCAGGTCTGCTGGCTTCTGGAGAGCAGAAGCTCCACCACAGCATGCAAAGGCTTCAGCCGGGTTCCAGCTTTATGTTGTCACAGGAAACGAGATTAACAAGTTTCAGGCTGTTTGGAGCCAGGGATTTTAGAACCTCTGTTCAGTGTATACTACCTTTACAGCAGCTGTGTTTTTGAGTTTGATTCATATATGTACATGTTCTCTTGCATATTTAAACATATTTTCTTATTTAACAGTTTCTTCCTCATTAGGAATAAAATAGTTCCCCAAGGATATAGTTTTCATTTCTTGCTGGTTTTTTTCAGTTTTCTTTTTTAAAATTTTTCCAAGATCTCTTCTGGAGTTGTAGAGGCCAACAGCGTCACCACCTTTTCATGAGATTTACCACCTTTATCTAACACCACATCACTCTTCCTGAGTCCTAAGACCTTGGAAAGACACTGACAGAGCTCAGCGTTGGCCTCTCCCTCTGACGGAGGGGCTGCGATTGCTACATTTATGGCTTCTGTGGTCAGATCTGTCACAGCCCTTTGTTTGGAGCCAGGCTTGGCTTGGATGGCTGTGGTGACACAAGCTTTAGCATCAACTGTCACAGGAACTAATGGGGGGGGCGGCTCTGGTTCCTTGCTCTTGTTTTTTCACTCTTCTGGGCACCACAGGATTCGCCCTTGGCCTTTCCTGTCGCACCAGCTTTCTTAGGCGTCTCTGAGCCAGAAGGGAGCTGCACAGAGCCCATGCCACCGGCCCAGCTATGCGATGCCTCAGCCCACTCTTGAGACTCAGTATCTCTCGTTAATTCCTTCTTGACGTAAGCATACGTAATTCCTTCTTGGTAGCAATGTAGAGGTGCAGCACAGGTGGGCACCCTGACCTGACACAAGTGCCTCCAAAAGCCCTGCTTCTCAACATGGTACATGTCAAACCAAGCCTTCAGGGAATGATCTTTAGGGGGACATTCTGATCCCAACCAGACTGGCATGGAGACCAGTAATATCTTCCCATTTAGTGAAGAAACGAATGAATGCAGGCATGTGTGGATGCATTTCAGGCAGAGCGGAGAGAAGATACTTAGATATAATAGTTGTATAATAAAGGCAGTTTAAAAAGCCATAATGATAAACATTTCGACACCCGTAATCTTATTAAGTCCTTATAGCAGCTCTGGGAAGCAGGATTAGTCCTGTTTTTCTTCAAGGACACTGAGGTTCAGGATGCCTACTCACCTCAAAGTACACTCAGCTAGCGTGCGTGTGGTGTTGAAGGATTGCAGCTCCAGGGCAGAACCTAATCTCATGAGAATGAGAGCAGAGCTAGAGAGAATAGAGCAGGGTGTGGTCATCAGCTTTATTATGCCTCAGATGAATTAAGGTTTAGTTGCAAAGATAAAAACAATGCCTGACCATCAGTAAGAAAAAGCACAGATAGCTTCCAAGAATGCTGAGCCTAATATACAACACTGTGTAATACCCACTTCCCTTGGCAAAAACTGCTCCCGAGTCAATTTAGTGCTGTTTAGATATTAATTTTCATCGTGGCCCAGGCAGATTGGGGGCCAGGACCATGGTGTACTCAGTACCACCATTACCAGCATCCACATGTGCAAAGATCGGGACAGGTTGCATTGTCCTGAGCATACTAGGACTTCCGCTTCTGAGGCCAACAGCCCAGAAGATGGGGAGAAAAAAAAGTCCTCCATCTATACTCACATTTATCTTGCCCTTAAAATGGAAGGAAGTTGGCAAACAAGACAGAAAGCCAGAAAACCAAGGAAGAATAAAGCAAATTAGGATATCGATGTCAGGGTATAATTATAGATGCACGGCACAGCTGGAATCTATGGGCGCTTGCAGAGCATGGGGCTGGGAACTGGAGAGGAGGAAGTGGGGGAGGAAGAGTGAAGAGCCGGGGCGGGAAGGAAAGGGTTGGACATGGGCTGATGTGGCAGACGGAGGGACACGAGGAGAACTTCGTGGGCGCTCTATGTGCCTTGTTTCATCTGCACATCAGCTTTCACAATGAGAATGTGAAAGCTTGAAGTCAGCTAGCTGAAGAGTCCTCTGAGAGGCTGAGGCAGGATTTGCACCCAGGTGTACTGAAAACCTGAGGCCACAGGCGCTCATAACCTCAGGTGCTGCCCCTCTACGGCAGCTTGGTCTCTTTCCTCCTGTCCTGGCTGTTTTGTGCAAATCCAGACAACAGAGGACCAAGGGCCACCTGTGAGTTGAGCGACTGTGCAGTCCAGAGGGTCCATTCTATCCTGGTGTTTGCTATGCGTTTGTAGTCACGAACCGGCCAGGCTATGCAGGGTTTCCTATTTTCCGGAAGCTTTTCACTTAGTAATGAGATCTACACGAGTCTAGGCAGGGGACTTGGAGCAAATTTTATAAACCACCAGGTTGGAAGGACCAGTTAGGAGAAGCATCCCTTCCTCTGGGTCTGTGATCGCAGCTGCAGGCAGCACAGGGCTGGGGTCCTCCCGGCTGGGCCCTAATTTTTATGCACAAATCGCACCGTTGTCTGTGGGGCTGGTAGCGCTTATCTGAAGGAGGAAGAAGGAAAGAGCTGAGCATCTCAGCAGCCACGCAGAGCCAACCTTCACGTGGACGGCGGCTCAGATTTTCTCTGCAGTAGAGAGTAAACCACACCAGGCAGCGTCTCTTCTCTTTTAATATCGGGTATTGAATTATTCAAAAGCACTTTGATTGGGAAGCTGGTCTTCCCCACTCCTATTAATCAAATGACCAAAGCGTAAATTGGCTTTCAAAAGGTAGTTAGAGACGAATTCTATCCTTTAAAAAGGAAGAAAAAAAGATGAAGTGCTAACCACAAATCTTGACAATGGAATACCCAGGAAAGATAGTAATAATAGCTAAACCTTTATATTGATAATATGCCCATCTGTGCATGGTTCAAAGTGTCTTTTTGTATTTTTAAAAGTGCTCATGCCTTTCAACCTGCCTGTGAGACACGGTGGGCAGGTATTATGATTCCCATTCTATTATTACAAGAACCGGCCTGCACAGAAAAATGAAATGCCTACAGAAGCTCACATGCCATGTTAGCCTCAAAGATGAGCTAGAATTTCGGCCTCCTGTTGTCCATTCCCAGCAAGATGGTATCGCTAGAAAATGACACAAAGAGGAGGAGCAGAAGTCAGCGTTTAAGAATCACATCCCTCCTGAGTCTGACTGGAATGAGCACATTTAGCATCAAAAATAAAAGATGCTCCATTTCTGGGAATGAATAACCATCATCCCAGAGCCCACACCATGGAGGCACATGGGAGGCAGATGTAACTGTTGCTTTTGCTACCCTGGAGTGGCTGCTGGCAGACAGGACCAGCAGAAGCAGGGTTGGTGCCTTTGGGGTATGTGCGGGTCTGGGGGGCATTTTCCCATTAGCGACAACAGTGTTTGAATCAGGAATGTACTGTTTGTGGCATGCTGTGCCATGCACTTTGGGTAACTTATCGCTCAAAATCTTACCATAGCTTTGTGAGGAAAATTACCCTTTCGTCATTGGAGACCTCAGAGAGGTCAACATCCATATACCTGGTTAAAGAGCAGTGCTGTAACTTGCAATCCAGAGTTGCTGCTGAACTCCAAAGTCTGGGGTCAGGACTGCTCTCCTGTGTTCACTTTGAACAATGTGTGTCCCTAAAAATCTAACCCGTAATCCTTTTCATGCCGTTGGGAACACTGACTGTGTTAGCTGTTATTGCTGGACATAATTAATACCTGACACTAATAATTTAAAGGAGGAGAGGTTTAATTTAGCCTATTTTTAAGGGGAATTTGATCCATAGTGAGCTGGCTTCAAGGACAGAACACCATGGTGAAGCGCATGACAGAGCAAAGCTGCTTAGCTCCTGGTGGCCAGGAGGTGAAGAAGGAGGCAAAATACCAGAGAAAAGGGGATACAGGACCGCACTTAGACTCCAAGACCATGTCTCCAAGCCACTGTCAGATACACCAGAAAGGTGTTCTTCCTGACTGTCAGCTGGATCTCAAAGCCAGCTGAGCTGACCCTCCATGCTAACCCCTGTATCGTCACCCTTGTCAAATCCACACCTTCACATCTCCTTAAACCATATTTACTTATATAAAATCAGTAGAAGGTTCATAATTTTGCCTAACATAATAAACTAACCCTTACAAAAGCAGAGATGTAACAATCCCTTCCCCAAAATCAAAAAGAATGCCAAGATTTTCCAAAAGGCTAAGTCAAAGTTGAATCTGAGTTTAAAGGCAAACTCTTGGCAGTGAACTTGCATAAAACTCAAAAACAAGCTACCAAATTCCAGGGAACAATGGCACATAGTAAACATTTCCATTTAAAAAGAGGGGAGAAGGGGAATAGAAAAGAATCAAAGATTTGCAAGAACAAATTCTAGCAGGACCAATAGTAACTCCTGTAGCCCATGTCCAGCATCCAGACTATAGGGTGGTAAACGATGAGTTCCACAGGGCTGAGGCAGCCCCACTCCTATGGACTCTCTTATTGCCACCCTCGTACCTTCTCTCTTGGACTGGCTTCCACTATGGTCTGCACTTTTCACATTCTTGTCATTTCCACTGTACCTTTGGATGCATTCCCATAGCTTTGTTCACTACCTACCCAGGGGCTCTTTGTTTATTTTCCTGGATCTTGAAATATTGGTGGAAGCCCTTGTGACAGCACAGTTCTGGCACTTGGCATGTGAAAAGCCAACACCAGGTGGATGATTCCAAGGTCTGCCACTAGCTTGTGCAATAGGCTGTCCCCCTTGGACCACAGCTGAAGAAGTCTCTGACTGCCATGATAGCTACCTAGAGGGAACATTTCCTTAGGTGGCCCTAAATAAGCTGAGTACCCTGGGTCAAACTTCTCAAAGCAAAGTATTTAAAGGACTTTAGCCTTTTACACATTTGAGCCTGTGATGAGTGTGATCTATCCATTTCCTAAGATTTCTTGAAAGCATCTTTTCTGATGCAAAGTATTTAGCTTCTTTTTAGTGTTAATCTTTTCAGCAAATAGTCCATCATGACTCCAACTTTTCATATGCTTCCTTTCTGATTTAGTTGATTTTTTTCTCACATTTTAGCTGTTTTTTTTTTTTTTTCTTTCTCCCAATTCTCATGGTAGATCTGGGTAAAAGCAGCCAAAAGTACTCCCATCACAACCTGAACATTGGTCCTTAAAATTTCCTTTGCAATTTAACCTCACACATAGTATATGTACAAAACATAGACAAATTCTTTGTGGCAATAGAACACACATGTTCTGCCATCTAGTTTTTGTTCTATTTTTTTGGTTTTTGATACTGGGAATCAGACTCAGGATCTTGCACTTGCCAGGTAAGTGCTTAAGCCAGTGAGCTATCTCCTCAGCCCCTCTCCTGTCCATTTCTTAAGAGTCTTGTTCTCAGTTAAAACTGTCTGAGCCTAGTTTTCACAGTCTGCATCCCTATCAGCAGTCTGGTTTCCTAATCAGAAATGCAAATCAAGCTCTATTTAGAACATTCCAGAGTTTCCCTAGCCCATATTGCTAAACCTTTCCAAACTCCTCCCCCAAATGAGTTACAAAGATTCCTGATCTTGGTCTATTACAATCACAGCAACCATCCTATTTCTTTGGTATCAATTTTCTCTATTATCTTTCCCATTGCCAGATACAATAAAGAGTGATTTAATTTGGCTTATGTTTTAAGAGGATCTGGTGCATGCTTGACTGGCTCTAAAACAGAACTGTCATGGTAGAGGAGCATGCTAGAGCTCATAGCAGCTGTCAAGAAAAGGAAGACAGTGCCAGAGAGAAAGGCATGAGAGACCCCAAGGTCATACCTCCTTGACTCACCCAGACCCACTCAGAAGCGTGCACCACAAATTCCCCAGGAGGATCTCAAAGCCACTCAAGTTAACACTCCACCCTCATCACCACACTAACACATATGACTATCTGTAAGTGAATCCTAACCTTTAAAAGGAAATAAACTACACAGCATGGGTGCAACTGGGATAATAAAGATAGCTACTGTTTTGTGAGTAATTGTTTTAAACATGTGCCAACACCTACTACTTGGTGCCAGGGTAAACTCTATTTATTGTGTATCAAAACAGAAAAGCCCAGCATCCACTAACTTGGGGACCAGTCAAGTCACCAGCATCATCCAGTTTGTCTTTTCCCCACTCATGGTCCTTTCAAAAATTGCCTTGCATCTTGGAATAACATCTCAGCATAAGTAAGCCTGGGAAAGCAGCTAGGCTGGGGGCCATCCTCCTGCTTTTCTCTATATTGTCACCCTGGGCCACCATAAGAAAAGACTAGGTGGTTTTAGAAATATATGTTTATTTCTTAGAGCTTAGAAGCTAGAAGTCCAAGGTCAGCGAGCCAGCGTAGCTGGGTTCTGGTGAGAATTCTCTTTCTTCCTGGCTTGTGTGAGGCCACCTTTCTGCTGTGTTGCTATGTGGTGAACAGAGTGGTCTCTCCTGAATACATTCTTTCACTTGGTGCTAAGAATCTTGTAAAGGGCCTTGCAAATGCGAGGCAGGCACTCTAGCACTAAGCAGCACCCTTAGCCTCATATTTTTTCTTGAAAGGATGTATACATACCCTAATGAGATCAGGGCCTCACCCTCTGACTTAATTTAATCACTGTTCTAAATGTAGCCCCCTTGCAGGAGTAGGGCTTCCACAAAGGAATTTGGTCCAGAGCACCTTTGGACACCCTTGCATCTCATGACCCATTTGCCCTTTATCCATCATAATCCAAAAGCCCCAGGAACTCTGCCTTCCGAGAACAGGTATTGATCTGGCTGGAGAAAGTGGTTACAGAAATCAGGACCATTCCATTTGCCAAAAAGGGGTCCTGTCATCGTCGTCCTTGTGTGCTAAAGAACACCATCTCATTCTGTTGTGGATTTCCGGCAGAATTCCCATTCAGGAAGCCAACATTTTGTTTTCTCCAGGACTCAGATGGAAAATTAAAATGAAAACCTCATACGTGTACGTAACACAGCACTTGAGAGGGTGAATTTATAGGGGTCTTTCTGTATTTAAAACATGCATTTCATGAATGCTTGATGTTTTAACCAATGTCATATCTGACTTTGTGATTTTTTTGGAAAAAAAATAGCATTTTATAAAAAGAGCATAAAAATCATTTTATACAAACACATGTTGTAACAGCTCAAGCGATTCACTGAGTAAATACACAGAGGTGATGAAAGCTCTTGGCTCACATTCCACGAAGTTGATCAAATGGTGGAATTTGGAGGAAGGCACGCTGCTCCGGGGTTCCTCCTCTGTACTATTCCATGGTTTCAGGGAGGAAAGTGAAAAGACAGTTCTTCTACACAAGAAGGGAACCCAAGGATCAAGTTAGCTATGTTTTAAGGTAATGATAAAGCCCACATGAACTTTTGACTGAAGTTGGCCATATTCTGCCCTGGAAACTTCTAGAACCTTTCAGATACTGGGAAGTCCCTGGATGATCTGATTAGGTTAGGGGCTGGATTTCTACATCTGACTTCTTTTACCCACCCCACACAAAATGGATGAAATCTGTGGCCACTCTCAACTATGTTCTAAGTACAAATAAAAGAGTTCTTTCAGCTGAGAAGGCCATTCACAGATGCCAGGATAGAAACCACAGGCCTGGAATGATGAAAAGGCATTATTAGAGCCCCGGAGTAGGGAGTGGGAGGCCATGGGGCCTCAGCTTTATTAAACCATAGCTCTTCCCTGCTGCCACCTCCTTACCGCCAGGGCTATTGTTAGTCTGAATGAGGAGCACACAGGCTGAGGGGAGAGCTTTAAAAAGGGAGATGAGAACACATCAGGAAAGAGAGCTTTCCCTACCAACATACACAGTGCTTATAACCAACATCATCTGAAGTGCACGCATTATGAGGAGACAGAGGGAGCGAGCACTTGTGCTGCTGAGGGCTGGGTGGTTCTCAGTTGCAGCTGGCATTTGAATCCTCCTCCCCTAACAAGGCTCCAGCTTTGAGTGACCTCATTCCCTGAGGGGTTTCAGCAGGACCCTGCCAAGAGCCCCAGATCTTCCTTGCAAGAATGCTGCTGCTGACAGCCCAAGGTAGCCCCCAGTTCTAGAATGGTTCCTCAAAAAAGCTGTTGATCAGTGCTTTGAATTCTCACCAAGAAATAATTTAGGGGCTTGCACCCTTCAGAAATGGCTGGACTAGTCCTGGAAGGACCTCGAAGGCCCTCGCTAACTGTCCTATGTTGTGTCTCCCATGCAATTCTTTCAGCTCCTTTCTTTGATCTGTTGACCTAGAAGTCTGAGCAACTGGACAGTCCACTGTCCTCACCCTCCTAGTGCTTCCCCCTGGGCAGGGCCTTCAATGGGCCCCTGCTCCCTGGCCAGCTCCAGTTGTAGGGAGCTTTTCTATTGGTTACATGGTATGTGATAACACAACAGAACTCAGGGGACCAGGCTGAGACTACACGCTGCTGTTTCCTGGGCTGTAGGATCTGGATAATCCAAGCAGTGGGAAGTCTTGTGCTTTCCCACTAGTATTCATTTCTGGTAGCTGTTAAAACAAATGACCCCAAACTGGTACCTTGCACACAGATTTATTCTCTCACAGTTCTGGAAGTCATAAGTCTGAGATCAAGGAGTCCTAAGTGCCATAATCATTCTGGAGGCTCTAGAAGGATCTTTCCTGGCCTCTTTCAACCTCCCATGGTGCCAAACTTTCTGCTGCACCAGTTCAATCTTTGCTTCTGTCTTCTTGTCTTTGAATCACTCTGTGTACCTTTGTAGTTTGTCTCCATCTCAACATTCTCTGACTTTCTTTTAGAAAGACTCTTTTATTAGATGTATGGCTCACCAGAAAACCTAGGATGATTCTCTCTCTCTCTCTCTCTCTCTCTCTCTCTCTCTCTCTCGTCTAGTCTTCATTGTATTTGCAGAATTCCTTTTCCCCAATCAAGATTCATATTCTTAGCCTCCAGTGACCATACCTCCTTGGGATCCCATTACCCTACATCTGTTCCATTTTGCTAAACATGAAAATTAAGTCGCTGAACATGGAGGATTCTCAGTATTGTAGTGAGACTATGGAGTTGTACATTGGTCAGATGTGGGTTCCTGACTAAAGTTAAAAATTTAACTAAAGTTAAAAATTTAATCTCTTAGAAATCTAGTTTATTGGGGAAGGGGAGGATAAAGCATGCTATGAGAATTGGAGAATATTTCCACCACTGGTACAGGGTCTGCTCTTAGTTACATAAACACAATTCTTTTGTTGGCCTCTTCCAGGGGCTCCATCACTGCTACAACCTATTCTACTGCTTTGATTTTACATTTGTTTCTCAAGCAGTTGCTGAAGCTAGCACTTGGAGGTGTACGTGGCTTTGTTTTTTGGCTCCAGGGGGGATGCTCAAGTCTTAACTCCTCCCAGGAAGGATCAATCCTTCAGTTATATGAAATCTTTGTTTCTTGAAATGTTATGGCTGCAGTCATAGTTTTGTCTTATTCTTCTAGTTGAGATATGTAATGCTCAGAACTCTTGTATTTGGAAGCTGGAAGAACCCAGACATTGAACTAGGGTCTTGGCTTCATTATTTTTTTAAATGTAAAGTTATATGAGACTTGTGGATTAAACAATAAATTTCTAAGTTGAAAAGGAAAATATCTAATATAATGATAAAAAGAGATTTCTCCAGTGGTCAGGGGACTGGAAAATATGGATGATAGCACTGGCTTTGACATTAAGTAAACTGTATGACTCTTCCTGCCTTGGTTGCCCCATCTGTCCAAACAGGGGTTTGGATTACGTCACCTCCCGTATTTTCCTATATTTAACGTCTCATCCATTCAACTTGGTTCTTCATCTTAATCCTTACTCTATGCAAATCGCTTCTGAGGTTGATTTTAGAAGTTGGAGGTGATCACTTATTTGTCTTATTTGAGGCCCTGGGTCCCCTGCTGATATACTGCTTAATCAATTGTTGCTGTTCCTGTGTTTTGGATTCATTTGTCATTTGCAAATGCTTCACATTTGACATCATTAGTGATGTTCAATTCTGTAAGAGACACGCTGGTACCCCAAATCTTGAGATGTGCTTAATTACCAGCTGTCT
>PVKN010031496.1:0-12477 GCA_004027915.1 Capromys pilorides | reverse complement strand
CATGATGTACCTCAACAGCATCATCATTTAAGCTTGTAAACTTTCTCTTTTCTTCCTTCATTTCTTCTGTGGCTCTGATTATTCAAGATCATGTTATTTAATCTCAAGTTGTTTGTAGAACACCTAGTTTCCTTTACCATAGAGGACA
This sequence comes from Capromys pilorides, assembly GCA_004027915.1. Taxonomy (NCBI): domain Eukaryota; kingdom Metazoa; phylum Chordata; class Mammalia; order Rodentia; family Capromyidae; genus Capromys; species Capromys pilorides. The sequence goes on along the minus strand of PVKN010031496.1, from coordinate 12,329 downwards.
AAGCTGACTTCAAATGAAAACTATCATAAGTGGTAAAGAAGTCCATATATAGTGAAGGGAACAATTCAACAGGAGAAGGAAACAATAGTAAATATGTCTCACAGACACATCCAACTTTATAAAACAAACACAACTGAACATAAAAGATAGAATATTTAGTGACACCTTGATTCATGCACTTAGTTTGTTCACCTCTTGCCAAGTATGCAAATGAAAGCAAAATTTTGTCAAATATTTCTGTATGGGAAATGAATTTTTTGTATTTGTAAAAGCAAAGTACCATGTATACCAATGTAGGGTAGACTAAAACATCACACAGGCACAACTAGATTAACTAGACCAAAAAAAAAATGAAGATATATCAGAGTTGATACACTTGAACACATATTTGAACAAATGAACTTAATAGTTACAGTGTTCTACTCAACAAAATACACATTGTTTTCAGAAGCACAGGAAATATTTTCCAAAATGTACCGTATACTAGCCCAGAAAGATGGCTTAAATATACAGGAAAGAATCCAAATTATCCCATGCAATTTACTAGCTCATAATATACTACAACTAGAAATCAATGACAAAAGAAATCAGTGCAGATTTCAGTTAGGAGAGAACAGCCCATAGTAAAACCTAAACAATAAATAGCTTAAAAGTTTCAAGGGCAAAGAGAACAATGTTTTATTCCATTCCTCTTCCTTTCCCACAGATTCCCTTCACTGTTTTGCTTCTTCCTCAAAGGGCGTCATTTAGTCTAAGAATGCTGTACGCTAGTTCATCAGCTGCATTCTAAACAGTGGAGGAGAGTGTCAAAAGTTACTTTAACACAAGATCCATAAGCAATTTTTAAGAGATAAATGATGTCATACATACAATGTCACAGCTATAGAAAATTTTGCTTTTGCACCAACCAGATAGCACAGCAGATTAAAGCACCTGCTTAGGCAGATGCAGGGACCGGGGTTCGATCCCCAGTACACTGTGCCAGCCCTGCACCTAACGCACGATGAGACAGTGATTGAGTCTAGGCATGCCTCTAATCCCAGCTCTTGGGAAGTTGAAAATACAACAATCACCATGAGTCTAATCTGTGTAGCGCGATCCTGTAGACCCTCTACTAAATACATAACAAAAGAAAATTTTACTTTGAAATAATGAATCATCAACCTGTTACTGTTATTTATAATAATGCCTGTTATTTTCTCACTTATATTATAAAGAAGATAGCCACTAGCAGCAAAGATTTCAGCAAGGTTTATGCAAAATTTCCCTTTAAACTAAGGAAATTCCTTCTGTATACCTCACTTTCATCTACAAAGTCAGAACAGATGGCAATTATTCAATTTCATCATAGGCCAAGCTTAAGGAAGTGAAAGAACTTCCTCACTGTGGGCTGATGAGGATAAAGAAAAAAGAGATTCAGATCAGGTTAAGACATGGGGTGGGGTGCACTTATCTCCTTTTGATAGAAAGCCCTGAGTGACTGGAACACTCTACTTTTATTCGTGCAGACAGGGGCACAAGCAATTAGAATAAAACAGGATTCATCTGTCCCTAACCGTCCATGGGTAAACAGCAGGATCTCAGTTGCGTTACCTTTCTCCACAGCACGTCATCATGTGCTCAAGCTGCCCTGCTCCCTCCTGCTCATAGAAGAAGCCAGTTGGGCCTTAAACCTTCAGTTTGGTCCTCCACATCTCCCCTTTAGTTGTTGCACAATAACAATATTTGGATATCAGTCATTGTTGCTAACCCCTAAGGAAGTATGTAGGTGTAATTATTTTTTCTTTGCCTTGAGACGAAGAAAGGACAATGGTCCCTTATCACAGAAGTTACACTGCAGACACCTCTGTGATAAGTGAAAATCAGTGAAGTAGCAATGTTATATTTATTTTAGTATTTATATATATTTTAAGGCTTTCTAAACCCTTCCCACACTCTTATAAACCTTTCACACACTTTTAAAAGCACTTCTGATGTTCTTAACCATTTTCTAAACACATAAATCTACATAATTTTAACAATATGGATATACTGTATACTACCGCAAAGTCTCATGACATAGTAAAAAATCTATGATAAATAACTTAGATGGATTTTTTTGAAAACACAAGAAAGAGTGCACCTGTGAAAGTCAAACAACAAAATAGCGAGGGACTATTGTATAATCTTTACTGACTATATCTCCATACACCATTATAATGTATCTATGTTGGCTATTTTTAAGGGCTCAGCCTCTATTGTAACTAAGACTGTCAGTGTTGTAACTCACTTAACTGTCCCCTCTGGAGAACTAACCTAAGTCCTTAGGGGGTAATGGGTGATGACAGTTCAAAATTCCGGTGAAGAGGGAGAGGGATATAGCTGTGAGTAGCATTCATAGATATCCACCAGAGAGTCTATACAAAGAGTATGTGATAAATACCAGGTATTCTTGTCTCACATAGGTGCTGACAATGAGCAATTCTTTCTGCCTCTTGTGCACTTTTCTTGAGTTGTCATCTGAGGGAAACCTTCCAATGATAGGAAGAGCAGAGTCAAATTCCTCCATGGTCACCTCACAGGAAGGACTTCTCCATGGTTACCTGCTAGTAGAGAGTACCCACACCACCTGCGCATTCTGAAAACTTTTTGCAAGCTGATTAGGAAGATAAAGCCATTCAATAGATTGACATTTATTATTCACTATTTTATAAAAAATACAATAGGAGAATGAAGAGTAGGCAGTACTAATTAGAAAGATGTTCTATTATTTGGAGCTCTGAGGGCCTCAGGTGTGAGGGAACAAGAAGAATTCAAATCTAGATCCCCTTGTAATGTTTTATATAGATTCCCTGAGCAGACATTGCCTTTACTGTCCCCTCTCTCTGGAGAATTACCCTAAATACCTTGGAGATAATGGATGATGACTGATGAAATTTTTGAGCAGATATTCAGACATGATTCCCTAATTATAGATGAATCCAATTAACATCTCCCAATAATTTCTGGAAAGCATTCAATGCTTATAACAAGTCTCTCCTCAGTGTTAACTGGACTTCAACTACTGTTTCCATTGCCAGAGTTCCCAAACAATGTCATAAGGGGAGATAGTTTGAAAATTCTCAGGGGGTATGTGCCACCCATGTTGTAACAAAGTCCATTTAATCCCTGGAAAAAGGACAAACTGTAACTGAAAATTGACCACTAGCAATATATCATCATCCATATAATCTTTATATAGGCATGAAAGAATTTTTTTTCTAACAAGTTCAATGTATGACCTACAAAATACTGACACGTGATAGGGCTATTGATAATCCCCTCCATTGCTATCTATGTACAGGCTTAGCAAACTTAGTGGCAGTAACAGAGAAAGTAAAATGAGATTAGTCCTTCAGAATTAAAGAGATGATGTAAAAGCAGTGCTTAAAATTGATCACTGTCACAGGTCAATCCCATGGGGCTGCAGTAGGAGAGGGGAGCCCAGCTGTCGCATACCCATGGGACAAATGCATTCATTAACAGTTTTATATCCTCAACAGCCTTGATTTTTCTGATTTATTCAGGATAACGAAACAAGAGTATTTCAAGGACTAATGAAAGTCTTAATATGTCTCACTTTCAACTGTTCTTCCACTAGCACTCAGATGCAAATAAGCTTTTAGTTTGTCAAAGGTCACTAATCCACCCAAACAGCTACATCAGCTTTCCATTTTAATGCAAGTCATTTGAGAATGAGAAGTCCTAATGATGCTCATAATTTTTTTTCTCATAACCAAGACCTTCCCTTTCATTTGCCCAATAGACTTTCACAGGTTCAGGTACCCTTCTATCAACAGATGGAAGTTCCTTACTAGTAAACTGAATTCATCACTCTCTCAGCAGATCTCTGCCCAAAAAACTGACTGGGGTCCCTGCAATATGTCTAAAAGACTTCCTTAAAGTTAACAGGGCTGAGGGCTGGGGAGATAGCTCAGTTGAACAAGCACTTTCCTGGCAAGCTCAGGGTCCTGAGTTCAATCCCCAGTACCAATAAATAAATAAATAAATAAATAGTAAAAGTTAACAGGGCCTACATAAGGCTGAGTTGTAGCAGTCTGTGTAGCCTATCTGGATGACGTGAGCCCCACCAAGGAGGTGGCTGCTGCTCCAGTGGGCTACGCAGATAGCCTTTGGGATGAAGCCATCACTGAAATGTTTACACCTGTATCAATAAGCCCTCAAAAATACTCCTTTAACCTTAGGAGTATACTTGGACTGATGGTCTGTGTTAGGTGAAATGTACTTGCTTATGTAGGGTGCTACTAATTCATTTAGCTTCTCAGCTAATAGCTTTGCGGTGCGGACAGCCAGTAAAGGAATCAGCTGAGCAATATAATCACCTGGTTTAAAGATTCAAACATAATGTGACTAAACCACAACCTGAATTTCTCTCAAATCAATAATCCCAGTGATATAGCAATATCCTGTGGGTTTAAACTACTTTTTTACTAGAATGGGGCCCATAGTACCTCAGAGAATGGGTCCCCACATTTCTATAGGGATTTTAGCAAGTTTACCTCCAATAATCAAAGTCACCTTCTCAGCAGTAGGGAGGTCTAATCTCATGTTTCCTGACATTCCAGTGACAAGGGACTCAACTGTCCTTCAGAGACCCACTGAGAAGTGGGGCTGTAATCCTGTACTGGAAATGTTCTCAATATTTTTGAGGCCTGTCATCAGGTCTACTTCCCAGTTTCTTCCAGTGGGGTGCCACCTCAATGATATTTAGTATGACACTGATTAGCCCAATTACTGTCCTTATGACTTTGTGGCCGAGTACTCCATGCTTTTCCCTTTAGGGTAAGGACAATTACAGGCTTTCTCGCCTATAATTAAGTGCACTGTTTGTGAATATGCCCTGTTTTGGCACAATTGCAACATTGTACTTTTCAAAAAGTCTAATTTTATTTAATTAAGCTAAACATAGCTTGGGAAAGCATAGAGGACTTACGACCTTCTATACCCACATCTTGGCATATTTTCAAATAGTTTCCAAGATTTTTAGTCATTCAGATGGCCTCTTGTAATTCTTAGCCTTCTCAAAATCCAGCTGCAACACAATAGTCCCCGCCATGTGGTTTTGTGGTATCTGTCGAAAGACAACTTCTTAAAAAGAAAAGAAAAAGATGACTTGTTCCAACCTGGTTAAGAACTGTGCATGAGCTCATGGGGGTCTTGAAGAATGTGTAAAAAGGACTGAGTCAGAGCATTGACTTCAGGAAGAGTTGCCCAGTCTAATTTCCTTGAGAGCCATTTGTTGATAAGCCTGTTCTAGAAGGGTTAAAACAAGATTAGCTCTGAACACAGCCCTGTCCCAAATAGCATTTCTTCCATAATCTTTAAGTGTCCTGCTGCCTGATTCTGTCAACCTTGCTTAGCTGCTAACTCATGAAAATATTGCACTGCAGAAAGGCAGAACTTAGCTAAATGCTTGATGTCTAAGGGAGACAGATACGGTCTCCCAGGACAGTGTCCAACAAATCAAATGTAAAAGTTCTTTGAATCCTGCTATTTATGACATTGGGCTTTAATTTTTGAGCAATTTATTCCTCAAAGGATTGTGCTCACAAACATATCTTGTGAGCTAGTAGAGTCAGGAGGAATATTAACTGCAAATGTACATGTCCCAAAAGGCTGTTCATTAAGTGCATCCTGACTGACCAATTTTTGATAAGGAGACTCTGTCTCTGTCATAACCATAGATGGAAAGGAAGGAGGAAGAGACAGAACCTAGGCTCTTCACTTTCACCCCCATCTTTTTTCCAGGGTGCACTAGTGTGAGATGCTCTCCTGAAGTTAAAGGACAATGAACTGCATGGACCAAGCTCCATGTGGAGAAAATTTCAGGTAACATAACAAAGTCTCGGGTATTAGGATGCTCTAAAACCTCTATCACTCAACCCCAATTCTCTACATTAAACTTGCCCATCTGGGTATTATACTTGGCAACATCTTGCAGCAAGTGAGAAATCATTGGTACTAACTTGAGCACCAGAGTGGTACAATAGAATTTCCAACAAAGGGATATAATGCTGTACTTCAATCAATGAATTTTGGTCTACTACTCTGACTGAGATTTCTGTGTGCGCTCACATTCTTTTTTTCCTTTTCTTTCTCTTTTATCCTTTGCTGTTTTCTTTTTGTGAGTCAGCACTTCTCCACTGTAGAAGTGCCGCTCTCTGACTCACAGCACTTTTCCCTGGGCGGGCTTCCTCAGGCAGGTCCATGCTCAGGCACCATCTCTAGTAGCAAGCCTATTAGCTTGTACCTCAGTAAAGGAAAATGAGGATAAAGCACAAATAGCCAAACATTATTTAAAATGTTGGGGCCAAGGGGCTCTTAAAGAGCAGGAGAACATCTCGCATTTAGTGCACCCCGGAAAGAGGATGGGGATGAGGGTGAAGAACACTGATTCTCCCTCTTCCTCCTTCCCTTCAGAGGTAGAGTCTCCTTATCAAAAATTGGTTAGACAGGGTGCTCTTTTCTTCCTTTCACAAAGATCCCTGAGTGTCTGGCACACTCTACTTTTGCTCACTCAGACACAGGTATAAGAAATTAGAGCAAAATAAATAAATAAATAAATAAATAAATAAATAAATAAATAAATTAGAGCAAGACAAGATTCATCTGCCTCCCACCACCAGCAGTGCTTGTCCTCCCCAGCCGCATTACCTTTCCCCTGTCAGCGTGCACTCATGCTGCCTTTTCCCCTAGTGCTCATAGAGGAAACCAATTAATCTTCCTGTCTGATCTCCCACAAACTATGGACCAGTCAGTGGAGCAAACTAAGCCTATTCTCCTTTAAGCTGTGACTGTCAGGGATTGTGCCCCAGTGATGGGAAAGAGACTGATTCTGTAGATGTACATATACCACATGGAGTGCATGGCTATAAAGATTATGCTTGTATAAAAGTATGTGGTATACAGGTACAAACATTTATGAGAATACAATTATGTGACATGTGAGTATATTAAAATGCATGAGATATAAGTGTGTATATATGTATAAATATATTTAAAAGAACATTTGTGTAAAAATTATGAGAAATAGAATTGTCAGCTAAAGAAAACTTTTAGGTTGCATTTGGGAACATGTAGTTAAATGTTTCTATTAAAAGAGACTAAGAGTGACATCTTCTGGGCAGAACCTCTTATCTGAATTGTGCAACCTGCTCCACTCCTCCAGAATCTCCTGAGTGCTGTTTATATATATGGTGGGCTGAAATCAAATGCATGAGTGAAGTGTATTTTGCTAAAGCAGACTTTGTGTGCAGTGGAAGTTTACTGGAATCAAATGCCAGTATTACCACTCTATCAAAAAGGGTTATATCTGTGTTTAAGTGGTAAAAATGTAAAATAGAAGATTAGAAGTATGTTTCCCTCTCAGGAGGACAAAACCTAGAGAGAGGCTGTGTTAGGCTAATGAGTCAGTCAGAAAACAAGAAGTATGAGGAAGCAAAGGCTAGCACGGGCAGAAATTAAGTCCGCATTCGTTTTCTCCCCTTGATTGTGCGTACTCACTCAACATTTGCTGAGACCATGGCATTTTCAAGTTATGGTTTGCAGAAGTCTTGAAAAGAAAAAAAATCATAGCAAAGAGCAGATGGGTATTTTAAGAAATTGTACCTCATTTCACATGCTCCTGCTCTTTACCAACTGTGGGTTGCTGCTGAAATTTGAAACACAACCACCAGGACAAGCCTTGGCAAACTCGAAGCTTGAAACATTAACCCCATCTTACTGACAGACATTGTGATAACACTTCTTGAGAATTGTGAGTTTTTTAAATTATCTTTTTCTGTCAAAAGCCAATTCCAACCACTGTAAAATATGGCACAGGAGATATAAAACCTGGAAGCGCTGGGCTACAGAGGCCACTTACCAGGTGTTCTGTAAGGGTGGAAATTCAATTTTCTCTATTAACATGGTTAAAATCTCCATTAACATTATAAAAGCCTTTTCTACTAACATCATTATAATTTCCAATTGGACAGCAAGCTTTATCTTGAGTGACCCCTAGTGATTTCATGTTGCAATGACAATAATTGGACTTGTTCTTTAAAAAAAGTTTATTGGTACATTTTCGATATACTTAATGATCATATTTATCACAGGGAATTTGTAACTGCTTATGGTACGTCTTGGCTTCTCTTTTTCCCAATCCACTCCAGGTCCTTCAAGCTTTCTTCCCCTTCTTATTTACAAAACTATGTTTCTCAGGTTAAAAGGCCAATGCGGGCTAGGTTTGCATTTTGCATCTCTAACCTGGTCAGAAAATCACATGAGAAAAAATGACTTTCTGTTGTGCAATACAGACTTCTCTCTTCCTCTTTGTAGAAGAATTATTAGCAGCTTTCATTGTCTTTCATGGGTGGGATGTAAAAAATATCTGGAAGCAGAATTCTCTGTGTTTTCAAGTGTATGAGACTCTGGAGATCTTCTTTTTCTTCCTCAGAAACTGTGGAGTTGTTACAAACTAACAGTGCAGGTGAAAGAAGAGAAGCAAATCTAACCATTTTTCATTCCTGACCAGAGCAGAGAAACACTATGAAGATTTCCACATAAGAGCAAGAACATAATTCAGAATTTTGTTTTCTTTGAATTTGAGATTATTTAAAAAGAAAGTGAAAAACAGAATTTGAATTTTTCAATGTTTGAAAATGTTCTGCAATGTTCATGAGATGCCACTAGGTGGAAGTATGTCAGCATCATTCAGAACGTTGAAACTAAAAACTAGAACCAGCCAGGTCATCACAGTCATGAAATCATAGATTTTACTGGTCTAAATTCTCTTTGTAAAAATAAGCTTTTTGAATATTAAAAATTTTACAAGTTTGTGTTTGTGTTTCACAGAAATTATATTCATCTTTGGCTCTGATATATATAAATCATGTTTTATTATTGCACTCCTCCCTTCCTAAAGCATTCTCTCTGTTTAGCTTTTGTGATATTATCTTGTCAGTATTTTGTCTTTCTCATTTGCTGACCATTCTCTGTCAAATCTTTTGATCCCCACACCGCATGCTATTCTGGCCCTGCCTTGGGCACACTGAACTGGCATGGTGGTGCACATCTGTAATCCCAGTGCTGGGGATGCTGAAACAGGAGTTTTACTAATGAGTTCAACCCATGTAGTGAGACTGCTGAAATATCAAATGAAGGCTAAAATACCCTTTGAATCAAATGAGAGGAAAATTACCTCTGACCTTACCAAGCAATTATAGATGGTTAATTAGGAAAGAAATTGGAGAGTAAAGAGTGTAGAAATGATAAGAGAATGTGTAGGCAAAACTTGCAAGATGATAAGGAGAAAAAAGTAAGAGAAAATTTTATTTCATATTTGCAAGATGAGAGAAGGGAAAAGATATAGTTCCAAAGAAAAACCCCTTAGAATTCAGGAGGGAGGGAGAGCAGCAGCACAGATGGTGAAAGCATGGGTACTGAATAGCAACAAGAAACTGTTAAAGGGTGCATGCATTGATATGTACATTTCTCAGCTTAGTGGCAGAAAATTGAGAGTTCTGATTGAATGACTTGAATTTTCTTTCTGTAGTATGAAGCGTTGTGTGATACGAGTAAATATACATTTGAAAATAATTTGCATCATTTTTATGTTTATTGCCCTTACCCACTCCTCTCTTTATCCAAATCCCCTTTCTATCTCCACAAAGTCCCTTTCTAATGTTTCTCTTTTATTTTGGTCACAAAATAATTTGTATTTTTGGGCTTTCTTGTATTAGAAAAACTATGCAATATTAAACTTTCCATTACAGACTTATTTCACTTAGAATTATAGACTCAAGATTCGTGCAATTTCCTACAAAAGACTTGTTTGTCCTTATTCATGGCTGAGAAGTATCCTACCATGTGTACATAGCATGTTTCTATCCATCTATTAATGGACATTGTCTTAGTTACTTCACTTTCTGGTCAGATTAAATGCCCAGCACCCAAGTTAAAGGAAGGAAAATTTATTTGTCTTACAGTTTGTAGACATTTCAGTTCATAGCCGACTGGCTCCAAGGCAGAGTGGTATGGCAGAGGGGCGTAGCAGAGGAAAAACAGCTCATACGAGGTAAAATGCAGCAAGGCAAAAAATAGCGAGCTACCCTGACAATAGTAGCTTCTTTCTGTCTATAGTTTATCTAGGTTGCTTACTTAACAGCAGCTAGCAATCACACCAGAACCATGCCAAAGCAATCACTGGCCTAATTTAGTAATCACACAATTTTATTTTATTTTTTTTTTTGCGGGACTGGGATTTGAAATCACACAATTTTAATCTCAGCATCACACACTCTAGATCCAGCCACTTCTGAGAAAATCCCATCTATGACCTATATGGGGTTCTAAGGGTATATTAAGACACAAGCTACAGCATGCAGATAGGCCATTGCCATAAGTTAGCAATTGTGAATCCTCCTGCTATAAATATGGGTATGAGTGTGTGTGTGTGTATGTGTGTGTGTGTGTGTGTGTGTGTGTGTGTGTAATATAATGACTAAATCTTTGGGAAAACAGCAAAGAGAAGTAAAACTGGGTTGATTCAAATTTCTGTAATTAATTTTTTGAGAACCTTCATACCAATTTTCAGAGTGGTTGCACTATTTTTTTACATTTTTTTATGCATTTAGTACAGGATCTACAGGGTTTACAGGATCTCACTATGTGATTGGATTCATAGTGATTCTCCTGTTTTCAGCCTTCCAAGCACTTGGATTATAGGTGCGCAATACCACACCCAGTTGAATCCTAGCCTCAGCACACCCTGGGGGCAGGGCTAGCACAGCAGGCTGGGGATCAAACCCCAGCTGCTGCAGGTTGCACGAGTTTAAATTCTCACAAACAGCACAAGCTTTCTCTTCACCCCATGATCTCTCAGTGTTTGCTGTTTTTTATAATAACCATTCTTTCTGAAGTAAGGTGGAATGTCAGTGTTTTGATCACATTTCTTCATTGACCAAAGTTGCTTAAGTTTTCTGTATAGTTATTTGTCATTTGTACCTCTGAGAAGCATTATTCATTTTAATTGCCCATTTTTATTGGATCTGTTATGTTGGAGAAGTTCTGAATTTTTCAGTTCTTTTTGTTTTTCTTTTAATTTTATTTATTTGATACAGTTATCACTATGCAGCTCAGACTCACAGTAATTTTCCTGTTTCAGCCTCCCCAGTGCTGGAATTACAGGTTGCCCCACCATGCCCAGGCTTGGTGGCCAGTTCAGCATGCCCAAGTGGGCCAGCACAGCATGCAGTACTGGGGATCAAACTTGGTCCTTTTGCTTTTCTAGGCAGGTACTTCAACTGCTGAGCTATCTCTGAAGCCCATTAGTTCTTTATGTATTCTAAATACTAGTTCTCTAACCAATGAATATCTGGGAAAAGGTTTCCCATTTGGAGCATTCCACTACCCTGTTGATTGTTTACTTTGTTGTAAAAAGCTGTTTAATTTCATACTGTCCCACTTGCTGATTCTTGATGTTACTTCTTGTGCAGCTGAGGTTCTATTCAGAAAAATCCTTGCTTACATCTATATGTTCAGTAGTCTTACCTATTTTATCTTGCAGCAGATTGCTTCTGTTTTAACATTTAAATCTTTAATCAATTTTGTAGGATTTATGGGTCTAGATTTATTTTACTTTGAAAACTACTCAACTGTGCCATTTGCTCTTTATTCTCAATGTAGAACTGGCTAAAAGCCCCAAACTATATTTTCTCCACTATTTGAATTTTTGGGTTGCTTGATATTTTCTCCTTTTAGCTAATTAGTTCTCTACTATGAATTTGCTTTCTGCAACAAGTCTCAGGATGTGAGCAAAATGTATACAAATTTTTCTACCAGAGCATAACACATATGGCCAGGAGTCAGACTATTAGTATAATATGTCCTCCAAATTAAAACTTCCTAAGCCTGATCATTATTTTCTACCTTTTATATGCATTCTGGTCTCCTACCCTAATCAGAATTTCACATCGAGTTTGGTTTACAGCATCCTAGGGCTTTGCTACCTGATACCTCCAGTGATTTTCATACTCCTACCACAAGCCAATGCCAAATGCTGTTGAACCACGTAATCAGGTGGTGTCATAGTACTGGCCCACTTCTCTGGTACCAAAACTTATCTTAGTTGCTATCCTCATCACTGGGACAAAACACTCAGCATCTACAATTTAAAGGAGGAAAGATTTATTTTGGCCCACTTTGCAGCTATTTTAGACTGTGGCCAGCTGGTTTCACAGCAGAATAGCATGGTAAAGGGCCTGGGCATAAACTCATACCATCTAGAAATCAAGGCCTCACAGCACCTA